>ULGX01000001.1:1537062-1680911 GCA_900519075.1 Yarrowia bubula | reverse complement strand
TTTTTTTTTTTTTTTTTGATTCTAAAAAGATACATTCGTTTTTTTTTTTACTTCAAGGATGAGTCATCAGTGGCTAGTTAGCAGAGGCCACATTTTCTCCAAAATCGTGAATTTTCCGCAATAGTTTAGTGGCTAGAATTTCCGCCTGTCAGAACATTTGTTCAGCACGCGGGGGACCGGAGTTCAATTCTCCGTTGCGGAGTTATTTTTTTTATTTTTAAAAAAATCGTTATTTTAATATTAATTTTTACTTGTCACAGTCATAGCAGTTAATATCCATTAATTGTATTGTTTAATACCTACCGTTTCTCTTCATGAAGTCCTCGGCCGCCTTTTTAACGGCCAAATTGGGATACAGATCCCTGGGACTCAGATTCTTTCGTGTCAAAGGGTCCTTGCCACCGTTTTTCAGATGCTCCAACAGCCAGCTTCGCTCGTACGTTTGACCTGCTGGAGTCACCACTGGATCCATGAACAAGTTGAACGAAATCGGGTCAGATAAATAGTCTGGCACTTCATCCATGGACGCCGACTTACCTAGAGAAGCCTTAAAGGTCTTGATAATGCTGGCTTCTTTGTCGTCAAACTCCTCCTGGACATACTGCCGTTCAGTCCTGAGTGCCTGTCCACTGAGACCCTGTGTTTTGAGATCTTCCAGCTGTTCCTTCTTGTCCTTTTCAAGCAGATCCAACATGTATGACAGAAGGGTGTCTGTTTGACGTTGGGCCGCCTCCCGCTCATGCAAATGTCGCTGCTCCTTGAGAAGCAGAATCTGTTCGGAAATCTTCGGCGACAAGGCGCTGGAGATCTTGACCGATTCTGCGTATGCCTTGTCAAGGACCTCTGCACCCTGTCTAAACCGTCGTAGGGCCGTCAAAGCTATACCCATGTAATACAATGCTTTGACCGAGGTAGGAAGGATTTCCAGTGCCTTTGAACAGTCCCGTTCCATCTCCTCGTACTTGTTCATCTTCGAGTAGGCCATTGCCCTCTGAGTTAGCATTGATGAAGACACGGTAACACATTGTGGCAACTCACATTTTGGTAATAGATGATGTTCTTCGGGTTTTTGACGATTCTGCGTTAGTAATTCGAGCATTAAGGGTCGATGTTGTTGCTATGGGCTCCAAAAACGCCTTTCCAAACACTCACGCTTGCGAATAATTCTGTGTTAGTGATCTGTCTTGATGTGGTTGTTTCGAGGTAAATACTCACCATAATCGCGGCCTCAAAGTCATGGTTGCTGTAGAAATCATTCCCAATCGCCTTGAGCTCTTCAGCCGACGGCATTGTGTATGTGTGTTGTCGTTAGTCGCTAAAAAAGTAAGGCTGATGCTGGCACACTATGGAGTAGACTTTGATGGTGCGCGCAGGTTATGCACGATTGTGGAGAGAATGGATATAGACGCTGTGAGGTGCAAAGAGTGGCAAAACGATTTTTACCAGAGAGATATTGGTTTGAACGACATGTTCACATGATCCCCAGTATTGCTTTACAAGGTGCTCTTTTTTCATATGTCTATGTCTAGAATGTTCCAGGTACCCATGTTCAGTTACTGTAGTATCGTCGGTCAACAGAAACTCCCAACATCAATTCCATAGAGCGATGAGGTTATGGAAAGAAGCTGAGAGAGAGGTGATTGAGATTGTAAAAGAATGAATAGATTTTGGAGCTTGATTTATTCATTCAGAATCGGTTTTGTTTCGGAAATGCCCAAAAAAAACACATTGTGGTTCACCAAGACTCTCATCCATATGAGGTGCATTTAGGAGCTGTAACTTGAAAATGGTAAAATATTTCTGAATGACAGAAGACACAAATTCCGGCCAATATTTGCTTGAAACAGGAAGAAAGAGATTGAACCTGTTCTTCTCCATCTGAGCAGAAAAAGCAGTCTCCAGGTTTACTGGAAAACGCCTGGGACTGGCCCCATTGGCTTCCTCTTAATTCTGCCTTGATCAAGGTGACCAGTCAGTAGGAAAAGAAAGAACTTAGAAATTGGAAAGTTGTCACCAGTGCAAGCATGATATTCCGAAGATCATTTTCTTGGATGTATACGCCCAGTGCGTTCAAAATCTCTACGCCGTTCAGCTTACCCTCCTCTGAAGCCCACACAATGAGCACCATTTTAGTTTCGTATAGACAGCACTATTAGCCGTATCGGAAGCCCCGAATCTGAAGCCCCATCATCACTTCTTTGTCAAGCATCTTTGAAAAGCCTCGCTTTGTTTTTTGGGGCCTAGATCAATACGAGGGCCACCGCATTTAGACGTTCAAGTTCAGATGCCCAAGACGTTTAGAATACGGCAGTATAGCGATAAGCTCGCCAAATGATCGATAGTGGCTGTTTTTTATAACAAACCTGCCCATATCACAGAGAAAACACCACAAGTACCATGTGTTTAAATTACTTAACAATTGGCTGTACATTACTTGAACAACTATCCTCCCAACTCATACCAAGAATGTGTACATCCAGGAGGTAAGATAAGGCGGCAAAGCGATAACAGCCACAGCAGTAATAAAACGCCTGCTAGAGAGCGGATCGCCGTATCTCTTAAACGTTCGCCCAAAGACAAACGGAATAGCCTCCCCCTGTTTAGTTTTTAACAGGTGTCCAATCTCCACTCTTCAACCTAAAAGCCCCACTCAAGTTACCCTACCTAACAGCAGACTCGCGTTATCTGAGGTGGGTTAAAGACACTGTTTTTCAAGACATGCCACCAGAAGACCACGCTTGTCGCGGGTCACCAGAGTCGGGATCACGTGATCTACACAGCCCCACCGAGGCGATTTTTCGCAAGGCACAGCCCACAGAAAACCTCTAGTTCAGAAACACGGACACATTACTGATCGGCTTTAAACACCGCAATTTTTTAGGCTTTTTTTTCACATATTATCTAACGTTACATGTTTGCGGCGCTGAAATCTTTGGGGAGGTGTTTCTCGGTGAAAACCAGATGGATCGAAGCGGGAGAGGTTTCAGCTGAATACTGACGTTTCAAAGATTCTGGTGAATCTATTCACACCGGTCTTGTAAATCATCTTCACTGTATTTCACTGGCGCGAAGAAGACACTTCCACTAAACTCACACGCAAAAATGCGCCTCCATGCATCCAGCAGGCGCCGTTAAAAAAGTGTCTTTACCACACAAGATTGCTCCATCTATTTGGGAAAGCACCGAGAAAGCAACCCTGGGCTGTGTTTGGGCTGCTTAATGATGGAATATGCACTCAGCTGTGAGACCCCACCACCCATGATTTCCGGAAGGTGTATGACCTGGTGTCTCATGCCAATATGCTTGCCCCACCTTCCCACCTCCCCACCTCATCACACTATCTGGCAGTACACCGGAACTTTATTCAAACGGCTCCTGAAGGCTTCTGGAAGCTGGTAGCGGCGCGGAAAGAGGCTTCACGTGACCTAAAGAGCGGCCCGGCAGCATCGCAAATTCTCCACGGACGCCCGTTGTATCATAAAGTCGTGTTTTGGCTTGCGCCGTGCTTTCCCACTCTCTGCATTAGACTTTTGGACCACACGACCATGTACATTATCTTTCTTTGTTTCGGGGCCAATAGGGTTTAAAAATTTGCAATTTTGTGCGAAAATGCGAAAAACAGAGTGCAAAAAAGGCTTTTCGCTCGTGTGACACGAATCCAAAATTAGGAGTATATATAGACCCTGGTGCGCTCTCACACGACTTGCTCGCGCGACAGGATATTTATGCGTAATCTTCAACAGATCTACTCAAAATAACGAACGCATAACACACACACACACAGACAACATGGCGACTGTACGAGTACTACGAAACTTTATCAACCCCGTATCGGCCATTGGACTTTTCAAGCAGGGACTGGAGGGAGGCATGTCCAAGGAGCAGAAGCCCGAGCCCGTAGAGGCACCCAAGACGGCTTCTATGCCCCAGGGATACTCTGAGATCATGGACACAGCAGTTTACAGAATTGCGCCCAAGCAGAAGAGCAAGGGTCCTGCTCCTTTGGTGTTTTTCATTCCCGGTAACCCCGGTATCTCCGAGTACTACACCGTTTACCTGCAGCATCTGGCGGAGATGTACCCCACATACGAGTTTGTCTGCCCCAGCTACAGAGGATACTCCACCTTCAACCCTGCATCTTTCAAGGAGGACCTGTACAGCTTGCAGGACCAGATTGACAACAAGGTGAAGATCCTGCGACACGTGGTGGCCGAAGGCAAGTGCGAGGAGTGCTCGTTTGATGGCTACGAGTCTGACGACACTCTCGCCGAGTCCTTCACTACTCCCCCTTCATCCCGACGATCTTCCATTGACTCAATGGTGTCCATGGACTCCATGGGCTCTATGGAGTCTCTCGATTCAATGGGATCTATCTCTTCAGTCTCTTCAGGTGATACTCTTCTGGGATCCTTCTCCGTGACCGAGACCGGAAGACCCGTCATTCTCATGGGCCATTCTCTCGGTGGATGGCTGGTGCAGCGTGTGGCTGTGGAGGTTGCCAACGACCCTCAGCTTGACCTGCAGCTCGTGTGCCTCATGACCCCTACTCTCAAGGAGCTTGCCAAGAGCTCCACTGGCCAGAAGCTCAAGTCTCTGGCTAGACAGTACCCTGTTCCCGGAGGTGTTCTTGCCCGAGGTCTGCAGGTTGCTCAGAAAGTGTCTCCTCTGTGGAGCCGAGTGGAGCAGCAGTTCCTGAGTGATGCTCTCCCCCCTCACATTGTCATGGCTACCCGAGGCTTTGTCTCCCAGCCCTCTATCATCCGACAATGGATTGAGATGGGCAAGGAGGAGCTGGTGGCTATTGGAAGCGACTGCAACGATGTGGTCGACTTCTGGCACAACAATGGAAAGTTCAAGATCTGGGGCTTCTTCGCACACGAGGACCAGTTTGTTGACAACACAACCAGAGAGGATATCTTCAACGAGTGGGGACACTTGAACCACGTCACTTTCGACGTGGGCGCGGAGGAAATCATCCACGGCTTTTGCATCCACCACAACCAGGAGGTGGCCCAACTAACCAAGCAGCAGTTCGATCAGCTGCCTTTGCATTTTTAGCATGTATATATAGCATAGCAATATACCCTGTAAATACCACCCACGTGAGCTGTAGAATGAGACGTAATTGTAGTAAAATATGCTTGTCATCAAAGAGATCAATCTGAGAGTCTCACCACTGATATGAGTTCAGGTTAAAGTACGATACCAGTATGCCTAACAAAACATGCTTAGAAAAACAACCACGCACCATTCATGCAGATGCAAAAAAATATAGAGAAGCAGAAAAACATACAGCTTACAGATGTGAAAAAATTGCAGCACCTAGGATTCTCGTATGGTCTCCCACTACAATACTAACTAGGCTCTCTGGTGCTTGACTATGGCTGATCGGACGGGAAGCCGTATTTTCACCAGGATATGGCCGCAACTGAAAATTTGGGGTGTAGGGGCGCTTGGAGGGGACAAACAAGTCACGTGATGCGATTTTTTTGAATAAAGAGACTATAGGGACAAGAAGAGCACCCCAGTGTTTGTATTTTGTTTGTATCGCTATTCAGTGTCCCGTGGAAGGACATCACCTTAATTTGCACAAACACAAATTTCGAGAAATAATAGAGAAAAATACATCCAATAGAATAATGAAGCAAACCAGATAAACCGCAAGGCTTCAGTGATTCTTTTGATACTAGAATTGATACAGGTAAGTTCTATACAGCTTCTGTTAAAGATACAAATGCTGTGCATCTACAAAAGTACTACAAATCACACTAAACTACGATTGAAAATTTGGGTGGGACTCAATGGTCCAAAATGTATTTACCCGAGAGGTTCAGCTCAATGGCTTACATCCTCTTACTATAGAATAAAGGTTCGGCAAAGTGTACATCCTCCTTGGTCGAGGTTCCACTGCCTACATCCTTTCTGAATGCGAATCAGATCTTAAGATCTCCGACTGCCTTATGCTCATTTTGGCGGCTCTGGCTCTGCTTATAGCGGCTCTGTGGCTCTTATCAATTCGTCTGGCTCTGGCTCTTATTGGCATAGTAGCTCTCATTGGCTCTGGTCCTAGACTATCCTGCTCTTATTGGCTCTGGCTTGTCAGCTCTGGCTCTTATTGGCAGTCACACTCATGATTCGACATGGCTCTGGCTCTTACTGATTGGCTCTGGCCCATGTATCACTCTCAAAGGTGCTGGCATTCTGAATTAACAGTTCACAGCACCACCTGTAGCGCTGACGTTATCGTTTCACAGAATCACTTTCGTGCTGGCATAACTTGACGTTTCTCAGACGCTTCATCAACGGCTCCTGCTCTGGTGGCTGGTGGGTTTCACCATCGTCAGCTCCAGGCGGCTTTTCAGCACGTTGGTAGAGGAGGTGTGTATGGCTCTGTGTCGGTCGGCGGCTCTAGTTCTGGCTCGTTGCGGCTCGGACTGGCTCTTTACTCTGGCGGTTTGGCAGGATCGGCACAAACGCTTTGCTCAATGGCGGTCTTTGCAGACGCTTATGCTCAGGCGGACTTCTGGATCAGGTTTGGATCTTTTCAGTGTCTCTTAACCGGAATTCCTGGTGTACTGATAGACAGTAGCAGAAGGAGGGACATATGACTGACTATCGACGGTCCATCCCTCCAAAGCATTCAGGAGTGTTATCCATGCTGGGAGTTTCACCCTGGGAGCTACCCAATCATCGTGCTCTGGACAGTTCAGTGTCCGTCATAGCAAGCTCATGGACAATGTTGCGTGCCCGTCACAGCTTTTGAAGGAGACAGAACTCAAGAGGCTTGCTAAGCTGTCTCATCGTTGCTCTGCGTCCAGTGGCATGTACTGAGGGGTTTCCTTTCACTCGGCAGCTTTGCTTGCGCTCGGCTTCACGTCTTAGTTACTCGCTTATACGTATTGCTCGTAACTCCAGTAAAGGAGCTCCGCATCGTATGATTTTAATCCGACTCTCCAGCATGTGTCATAGCTTTCGCTCAACAAGCTTCTGGAATACTGTCTTGCGACAGGACCAGTAGAGCAGACCCCAAAGTGTTGCTCATGCTAGGAATTTCACCCTTGGTCGCGAACCATCATGGAAAAGGAGCTCATGAGGAGATTGCGAATCTTCACTCGTCATCGTTCCAAGTCACTGATGCATGAAGAGAGGTGTGCTGGAGTCTGCTCAGCAACAAAAGTTGCGTCGTCACAAAAACCAACAGCTCTCGAAGACTGTCTCTGAGTGTAGGGACAGAGACTGTTGTCTTCTGATGAGAGAAAAACAGGGAGAGCACACCGGTATTTATATTCTTGAGAGGACGGATATTGAGTTCATGAAGAGCCAAAGTGGCGAAACAAGGTGCAGATCCTTGCATAAACGAGAGCTCCCAAAGAACAAAATCCATCTCCAGAACATTCCAGTAAGAACGGATTTGTTCGAATGGAAGAAAAAGAGGCAGTGCTGGAGAAAATACCATGAAGAAAGACTACCATGGAAATACTCCGAATATTCTAACCATAGCCTCTTACGCCATAGTAAGAAGCTCCAGGCTCTCATGTATGTCTTGAACGTTGATCTGTGAAGGCAGGACCAGTATGGTCATACAGGCGTCCTGGAAGTCACTGGAAGGAAGATATTATTTTTAGTAATGGGTGGCGCTGACCTGGAAGATGGGGGATAGGAAGGCTCCCCCCTCTACTTTTCTTTCTGAAATCGTACCTCCAGTACCAAAGTCGTTATTTTGACAACCGTTAATTACGGCCCAAGCTTAAACAGGCTGACAGATGCCATCTCAATAAAGATGACACTGGCACTATAATACGACTTGATAGGTGACAAACAAACTCTCTACAAACACACTGTTCATTCTAATTCATATCATACTACTACAATAGGTTTACAGATGTCAAGCAAAACATTAGACAGCGATCTCAAAAACACCCTGTCTCTCTGTGTGTGCTGCTTAATACAAACCATGATGGTACTGATCACAGTCGTCAGCCTCCTCAACGTGCTGCACTCGGACGGGCAGATCCTCGAGAATATCCGTCACCTGAGCAACGTCCACCTCCAGGTACGAGGCCAGAAACTGGCCAACCTCAATGTTCTCTCGGTTTCCTCGCAGAGCATCGAGCTTATCGTCACCGCTCTGCTTGTTGGAGTATCCGTAGATGTTAACGTCCACAGCAGAGTGGCCGTGGGTAGACCAGCCGGTCTGGGATCGTCGCGAAACAATGTCGACAATAGTGTCAATTGGGTCGGCCCGGTTTCGGATCAGAGCCCGGACCTCCTGCTTTGTGTAGTCCTTGACTCCGAGATCGTTCTCCAGAATCTCCCGCTTGATGAACTTCTCGAGCTTGGAGCCGGAGGCCTCGGAGGGGTGGTCGGGTCGAGAGAAGGCCTGCAGCTTTCGAGCAATGAACTCTCCAGAGTGCTGGGCTGCGGCCAGAGCCTCGGGGTACCAGATGTACTCGGGGTACTCGCTCTGGACCTGTCGAGCGGTAGCCAGCCCGCCGGTCTCGTGATCAGAGGTGGAGACGATGATAGTCTCGGTGTCGAGGCCGTTGGCAAAGTCAACAACGGCGGCAAACATCTCATCAAAGGCAAGGACCTCTCTGACCTGAGCAGCGGGGTCGTTCTGGTGACCAGCGTGGTCGATTCGAGAGCCCTCGATCATGATGAAGAAGCCCTCGTCGGAGTCCTTGGTCTCCTGCTGCAGAATCTCCAGAGCAGAAATGGCGGTCTCCTTGAGAGAGGGGAACTGCTCGGGAACACGGTCAATCTCGTAGGGCATGTCGTAGTCGGTGAAGAGAGCAATCAGAGGCAGAGAGGCGTTGGAGGTGTCGAGAGCATCAAACTCCTTTCGGTTGGCAATGTACTGGAAGCCGTCGATCTGGGCCTCAGCAATTAAGTCTCGACCGTCGTGTCGGCCCTTGGAAGTGAAGTGGATTCGTCCACCGCCCATGAGCAGGTCGACGGATCGGCCGAGAGGAGTGGAGTAGCCGAGCAGCTGGTCGGCAATCTCGTCCTCCTGGGATCGGTGCGCCACATGGGCTCCGAAACAGGCAGGGGTGGCGTCGGTGATTCGAGTAGTGACAACCAGACCAGTCTTGAGACCCTGTCGCTTAGCGGCCTCAAGAACACTTCCACAAGCCTTGTAGTCGGGAGTCACGGAGATGGCTCCGTTGTAGGACTTGGCGCCACACGAGAAGGCAGTGGCACCGGCAGCAGAGTCAGTCACAGGAGAATCACTGGATCGGGTTCGAGAAGAGCCAATGAAGTGCTTGTCGATGGTCAGAGTGTCGTTGTGGGCCAGACCCTGGATGTACTGTCGGTAGGTTCGGGCGAGAGAAACAGACGCGGGGCCCATACCGTCAGTCACCATGAAGATGACGTTCTTCTTGGGCTTGGAAAGAGGAGCAACCAGGGGAGTGTCGGGGATATCGATAATGGTGTCGGACGGATCTGCTCGAGAAAGGGTCAGATCAAGCACGTCGCTCGCGACATAGCCCTTGTATCCAAAGAAACCCAGCACCATGGCCAGACCTCCAAAAAGCACGAGGATTCGTCGCCAGTAAAGCCGCTCGTACGCCACCTTCTGGCCGGCCTTGAACCCGTCGAGATACTCGCGCGAGTCGGTTTTTTGATCCATCTTCGCTTGTTGTTGTGTGTGTATGGGTGTCTAATGAGTGTGTTTGTTGTAGGAGTTGAGTTGAGTGGATGAGAGTTGGTGTTGTCGAAGGGTCACTATAGTGTTACACTGCGTCCCTAGATAAGCGATATTGGGACATGTGGGAACTTTATCTGGTGGGTTGGTGGGGAATAGGACAGGTATAAACAGAGACTTCATAGGGGGATATAGGGCGTATTTATCAGATCAAGCAGGATTTTTGAAATCAGGGCGCGTTTAGGAGCAATCTCGTATTTTTTGAGGTGCAATATTCGGGCTCCAACCTCGAGTTCTACCACGCTTCACCTGCGTAAAATTAAACCCCCCAGCCCTTGACGTCATCAGAGCTGCTAGATCAGGCGACCGGAAATGGCCTGTAATTGGACCAAAACAAGAGCAAACAAAAATCTGACAGGTGGGTTGAGATCAGATAGCCCTGCCCAACACATCTAAGCAGACATACCACCCTCCAAACCCCCAGATGGGCCCCACGTCTCCACTGTCTAGAAAAGGAAACACTGCTGGCCGAGATAACCTTGTTTTGGCAGGATCCGAGGAGTTGCGACTAAACCGGTATTATGTCAGATAAGACGGGTATAAAAAGGGCGTAGGGTGTGGAATCGAGTCACGTGACTTAAACGAGGCCTTTACGCGACAAATACCGCCCAAACACGTCACAATACCCTCACTAGCCGTGCTGCTATATCTAACATTTCCAAGACTGCAATTGGCTTACCATATTAATAGCTCTGCTTGCACAACAACCTAAATTGGTTCCACGTGAATGGTTGGGATTTTCAAGCGAGCCGCAATACACCAGGCCAGACTCAGAAATACAAAGACGGGTATATTTTTGGAATGTCCTCTTCTCCACGGTCTCACTAGTAGTTTCTTTTTACTCATTACCCACGAAAGAGGTGGTGAATCAGTAGATCTTGTCTTTTCACGGCACACACGGCAAACGCGTATCAATCTCGGCTAAAGTGTCCGTCTTGCTCTGAAAGTCAGATTTAATAGTCATTCTCGGAAGAGTTATAGAAACAGGAATGTGCGATTATCAGCAATAGATCTTTCTTATACCTGGCAAGTCCGTGTAATTGATTGCTTTTTGACATGTAATGTTATACCTATTGATCTATCTCTATAATTAATACCGTTCTTCTAAACCACCTTTCGCTCCTGAAGGTCTGCGAACAGAGCATCCACGACCTTTTCGTTCTCTCTAATACAGAAGGCGTGAGCAGCGTCCTCAACGACAAAATGGACATTGGGAAGTCCTCCAAAGTCCTCAAACAGCTCCTTTCTGGTCGCCTCAGCAACCCAGTGGTCGTCTTTAGCAAAGAAACCGAAAATAGGAAGAGTTTTCCAGAAACCACTGATGACAGGAGGTTCAGGATCAGATCCAATAGATCGCATCTCTTCCTTGGCCAGCTCGACCGTCTGACGCACCATTCGGGGGTTAGTAGCGTACCGAGTGACAGCATCGTAGGCTCCCATATTAGCAGTAGGACCCTCTTCAGCAGACACTGACTGGGGCAACATGGTACCCTTATGGGACACTCTGGAAGCCACAAAGGGCACAAAACCAGGAATCCAGTTGGCTACACGCACAGCCGTGAACACCACACTAGGGGCATAGTAGCCGATGTAATGGTCCATGGTTGTGAAGTAGGTGCCTCTAGGGCTCTTGGCAATATCCTTAACCGTAGGAGTCAGCAGACCCACAAGCATGATGGGAATCTTGGGCTCTTCCGTAGACACCTGGCAGACAACTCGTTGAACGATCCAGGCTCCCACAGAGTGGCCCATGATGATCAGACCAACATGTTTTTTGGGGTTGTATTTGCTTCGAACCAGGTCCACAAAGTGCTTGATTTGGTCGTCCAGACTAAACCCGTGCTCGGACACCTCAGCCAGAGCCTCCTCCTCTTCGAATCCTCGCAACGAGTCGCAAACGAGATCGAGACGGGGACTTTTTTGAGCCAGAAGCGTCAGAAAAGTGCGGTAGAAAAGATCAATGCCTGGGTTACCCGGCACGACAACGGTGAGAATGGCCTCTGGAGCTGTAGCTGCGACTTCGATCATGGCGTGTTACGGCTGGTATAGTCGTCGAAGTTTCGTATCGTTATCTTCTGCACGTGAACTTTGATGTTGGGTGTGGTTGGAGCAATGGTTGGGGATGGTTGAGGGGTTAAGTGGGCGGCGTCAAATAGTGGAGAGAGGGAGCATATCCAAGTAACCGCAGAGAAAGGGGCTCAACCAGCAACATCGTACCAGGCAGATATTACGGGGAAAGTGGATAATAATCAAAAATTAAAAGCAGCTTAAGATGAGCATTAGACTGCGGAGCGGTTAGTGCCGTTTCAGCACCTCCTACCGTCCTACTTTGTTCTGTCTTAGATATTTCACGATGACAAATATTTAAAGGTGCCAAATATTGCAGGCCGTTGTGCGCAACTATTATGTCACGATGAAACCTGTCAAATGCTGAAATTATGCCCTTGACGATCTTGCCACTAATCCAACCTTCCATTAGCACCTCAAAGTCGACGGGAGGTCGTAACTGGACGGTTAGTACACTTCGCGCTAACAATATAAAGTTGGTCCAAGACACGCCAAATCACACCAATTAATGCCATGTGGTGGTAAGGGTTGGACTACATGCTGCACCCACTTCCCCTGCGTTAATTAGTAGCGCGACGAGGCTGGCCGTCACGTGCAGTACGCTGTTTCGGATTTTATTTGTCTAGCCGTCGCTTTTTCCAAGACCTGGGTGTGAAAAATGTCCACATTCCGATTTTACATTCCATATCTGCGATCTCCACCTTCTAGGGCGATCCTAGGGTCCTCGGTGTCTATCATGGAAGCGGCTGTGGCGGATCGGCTGGATCTTCGGAGCCTGATCCCCCGCTGGAATGGCTCTATCTATAAGTAAGCGAGTTTTCGAGGGCGGGAATTTACGCGTCCGGACGTGTATTGTAGGCCAACCAGATATGGCGTGAAGCAACACTCGTTTTCCGCAATAGTGTTAACCGCTCTGTCAGCTGCGAACGGTGCATTGTGCTGAACAACATGCAGGCTTTCTTCCCTGTAGCTGGGAAATACGGGGAATTGTGGGATACGGGGAGCAATCATGGGCACATGGTGAAACGCGTTATTATATTTTTTTGGCCGATAATTTTCCAGCTCCATGGAATATTTTGTGGCTACTTGTACATTGGTACCTAAGAAGGCCCATTTGGCCGTTGCTTTTTCGAGCCGACTCGGGTGTCTCAAAGACGCGATCTACACGCCATTGTCTGCTTTGGTGTAAACAATGGACGGCCACGCCAGGTCCCGTACCGCTAAGGCACTCGTTCCTGGACGTCAACAGGGGGTGTAGGTTGATACGAACAACAACAACAAACATACCCGTGCGTAGGGCTGTTGTTATGGCCAGCCGCATAGCCTCTATTTGGACCCACTCTCTGTTACGGAAATACGAGCCAAGCATTTTTAGCCACGGCTCATCGTGGCCATCGTTCTGAATTCGGTTAGAATGGCATTTCGATCCTCCGCCAGGAACAGAGGTCGGAGTACCGGTAGTTGAAACTGCAACGATAGCCCTAGGAATGCTGGGAATCCATAACTAGCATTCTGAAAGTTGGAGATCGTCAGAGAGAAGCACATGGAGAAGGTGCATTTCAGATAGTGGTTATTATGACGCCTGTGCACGATTCTGCCACACCAGACTGCACAGAAGCCAACCTCGTAGCAGACGGGCCTGACCACGCCCACTTATGGGCACGTCAAAAGCCCCTACCATGTGTGTCCACCTCTTGTCTTGCCTTGGCTCCTTGTCCAACCGTCTATAGAATCTAAGTTTGATGCGCGTCCTCACCAGCAAATGTTATTGACTAGTCCCAAGGGGGTGTTTAGTGCAGGTCAGCGGAACCAGCCACCGGCTAGGGGTGGATAGATGGGAGCTATTGACTGGCGGTGGAGGGGAGTGGGCGGTGCTTTGCGTGTTTGGGAAAAAAACTGGGCTCAAAACAACAGCCAAAGTCGGATTGCTGAGCCTCTCTCTCGCTGCACTCGTCGGCTTTTTGCTCATTTAAAGTCTCTTCTTTTGAACATTAACTGTAGGCACGTCACGTCCCGACGCACATCAAAGGATAAAAAAAGACTATACCGTATTTGCAATTAGTGGCTCACCTTCTACAAAACTACTACTACCACGGTCTCACCACAACTAAAGCACCACGCCTGCTAGAAACACGGTCTCGACGCATATTCACCCGACAGACTACGTGGATATACAGACAAGTGAGTATCATCGGATTTGGGGCGCTTTTCAGGACACCACGAACATTACACGGAGATGAATGGCATCAAAACACGTCCAACGCGAAGGAATCGGAAAGCTCGCCACAAAAGCTGTGATTAGAACAACGACAACAGTGCTACCAAAACGAATGGCAATGCGATAGTATATCACAGCTCGGTTGCCATTTGCTTATCTGGCTGCCTCGTTGATACCACCATCACGTTCCACACAACCCCAACACCTCCACAACCTCATACTAACCCAGTGGATGACCTGGTAACCCACCATGGGTCACTCAAACAGTTCCTCCAGACGGAACGACAGGAGTCGGACATAAAGCGCAGCGCGTCGTCGTCGGCTCGGGTCCACAAGGCCCGTGAAAAGCTCCTCAAGCTCTCCCGTCTGCAATTTGCAGAGCTCTCCACCGACGTGTTTGACGAGCTGCAACGACGACAAGGTCTCAGCTACGAGACCCAGGACTATTTGGCTCCCCGGTCCAACTTTCACCCCAAACGAAACCAGGCGCGACAAAAGCTGTCCACTCTGCCATCTTCCCGATTCAGAGACTTGGCCAGTGACATTCAGTACGAAATCGAGCGACGTCACGAAGAGGTCGGAATCCCCGCCCACGAAATCGGCCGTTCCGAATCCGACATGGACCATGATCAGGACCATACTATGGGCCATGCTGTGGACGTACCCATGCACCTCGATCCCGGCATTCAAAACGACCACCATAACGGCCAGAACGGCCACATGACCGTGCCTACCGATATCGACCCCGATACGTCGTTTGAGGTTACCAACCAGCCACTAACATACGACACTAATACCTATGGAGTGGCTGTGGACTCGGTGCCTTCTATCCAGGTGGACGATAGCCACGTTACTACTGAGCGTGAGAACGGCCATGAACGGGCTCCCAGTCAGCAGAGCCAGCGATCTTTCCCTGAGAGCGGTACTCTTCAGTCCAAGACACTCATTCCTAATAAGAGTACTCTTGTTGAAGAGACTGATTCTGAGGAGGAAGACGAAGACGAGGAGCATGATGACGACCACACTGCTACTCCTGCTGCATACGGTCAGCAGCAGCAGTCCCACAATGCTCCCAACAACTACACTCAACCTTTGCATGCCAGAAACGTCAGCCAGACCAGCAGTGAGCACAGCCAAGTGGGCAACCGTGCGCCTAATTTCGATAACCTGAGCCACGGCAACATTGGCCACAGCCCCAGTCACGATAATGCCAGCCACTCGTTCCATCCCGAGACCATTCACCCTGAAGACGTTGATAGCTCTCAGGTGATTGATTCTCCTGATCTGGACGACGACGAGCTTCTTGGAGGAAGCGCTGGACACACCCAGGTTGGATACACTCATGCTCCCACTCCCCGTGAGTTTGAGCCTACTTTTGAGCCTGCCACAGCCACTTCTAGAGCTGTGGAGAAGGACACTGGTACCGAGGACCTCAAAAACAAGCTGGCGGATGCTGAAAACATGAGCAAGAGCCTGATGGAGGAAAACGAACAGCTGCACGAGTTCATCAAGTCGCTGGAGGCCGAGAAGGCGCGTCTGGTTGACACATGCAATGCTCAGGTGGACACTTTGGAGGAGGAAAAAACACAGCTTCGGGAGATCATCGGAGCACGTGACGGCGATCTGGAGGATCTCCAGGGCCGACATGAGGCTCTGGTCGACAAGCACAGCAGTCTGGACGACTCTCATACTTCTCTGAACACTCGAGTCAGTTCTCTGGAGGCTGAGCTGGAACTCAAGGAGGTTGAGATGGACAAGCTACAGGGCGAGCTTGAGCAGGTTCACATTGAGCACAAGAACGAGCTCGAGTCTGTTCGAAAGGAGGCCAGCAAGAACTCTCATACCGGTCTTCTGGCTGGTGTTGGAGGAGGAGTGGCTGGTATGGCTGCTGGAGCTGGGGTTGAGCGAGGACGTGGTCTTGACTACGACCGTCTTCCCTCCATTTCTCCCGACACTTCTATCGACAAGAGCATGCCTGCTGTGGAGGACATGGACTCTGAGGCTATTCTGACTCTCCAGAACCAGCTTCGAGAACAGCGAGAGAAGACTTCCGAGGTCAAGAAACAGGCTGCCGTCTTCCTCTCCGAGATGAAGTCCATGGCTTCCAAGTCTCACGATCACGAGGAGGTTGTCAAACAGGTCAACGAGCTCAAGGCTGAGATTGAGCAGTGGAAGTCTCGGTACTCCAAGACCAAGGCCCAGGTTCGATCTCTGCGGTCGTCTGTTTACGGTACCAGTGGTATTGTCCAGCCTGCTATCGAGTCCACCAACCCCTTTGTGGATGAGGTTCATGGTCTGGTTGAGGATGTTTCTCTGACCAAGTTCCAACTGGCTATGGATGAGTACCTGCTCAAGTCTCGTGACGTTGGTGGAGACCATTCCGATCTCCTGCAGCATCTTCATAGAGTAATTGTTGCTACTCGAAAGGTCACTGATGACTCCAACGATGTTTCCACTGAGGGTGGTGCTCGAGACTACCGAACACCTTTGCTTTCCAACCTGTCTTCCATTGTTTCCAAGACTGCCAACCAGTTGATCACGTGCACCAAGAACCATGCCACTTCGTCTGGTTTGTTGCCCATCTACTTGTTGGACGCTTCTGTTGCCAACCTGGCCTGTGCTGTCATTGAGCTGGTCAAGGTGGCCAAGATCCGGTCTGAAAACGGCGAGAAACGGGCTCTGACTCGAGAAGGTCTGGGACTTGCTCTTGGCAGCGGCAGTGGCAGCGTCACTTCCGGCAACACTCGGAATGCCTCTGTTTCTTCTGCTTCTGTCAACTCCAACCTTACTCCACTCAGAGCTGGTCTCCCTGGAGCGTCTGCTGGAGGCGTCAGCTTTGATTCTTACCCCCTTTCTCCCTCTTCTCCTTCTGACCCATTCAGTCAGCGTGACGGACTCACTCCTCCACACATGCAAACGCGATCTGGTTCTTTTTCTTCCACTGAGGGTGCTCCCAGCGAGTCTCCCATCAAGACACCCAAGGGTAACAGTCGGCTTCGAACTCTGAGACTTGTGTCTGCCCCTTCTTCTCTTCGAGACAAGAACAAGAAGAAGAGCGAGAGTGAAGCCGAGGCTTCTGATATGAGCCGAGAGCCTAGCCAAAATGACAAGGATTCTCACTCTGTTGATCACTCTACTTCTCGAGAACTGTCTCCTTCTTCTCAGGTTGCTGAACTTGATGTTCCCAAGGTTCGATCTCGAGAGGTTTCCAGTGAGTCTACTCAGCCTCTGTCTTTCACCAACGAGACCAAGGAGGTGTCCGACGAGCCCTCTACTGCTCCTGCCTCCAACGGCAAGTTTGGTGGGGCCTTTGGCGCTGCTGTTGGAGCCATGACTGCTGGTGTCGCTGCTCTTTCTTTCGGCCAGAAGAAGAAGGAAGAGACCAAGGAGGAGGTCAAGGAGGAGGACTTTGAGCCTCGAAACCTCGACCTGGAGTTCCAGCCTCGGAACCTTGATGCCGAGCTTGACGATGAGTTGGACTTCCAGCCTCGAGATTTGGATGCTGAGGTGGCTACCAAGGCTCTCAAGTCTGAGGCCCCTGCTCTCAACGAGTCCAAGGATCTTGATTTCAAGCCTCACAATACTCAGGTTGCGCCTCTTGCTGTTGGTCATGTCCACGAAGATGATTCTGTTCCTGCTCACATGCACGACAACTTCACCTTTGGACAGAACTCTTATGTCGGCGGCAACAAGGACTACTTTGACTCTCATCCCCATGACGAGCATGGTCCTGCCGAGACTCTCGCCCGAGAGGGTCCTCTGCATGAGATCCAGCGATACGACTACGTTTCTGCCCAGGAGCTGCGTGCCGCTGAGAAGCGTGCTCAGGAGGCTAAGGAGCTTGAGGCCCAGGAGGCTCAGCGAGCTCATGTTAACTCTGTCGAGTCTCATGGTTCTCGAGATATCGAGCCTGAGTTCCACACTCGAGGTATTGATACCCGTGGTGGCGAGCCTGAGCTGAGCACCGCTGCTATGGCTGCTACTGCCGTTGTGGGCGCTTCTATGGCCGGTACTGGTGTCGCCTCTGCTCTTGGCAAGTCGTTTTCTTCTCCTGCCATTTCTTCTCCCGCTATTCCTTCCCCCGCCATGTCTTCTCCTGGAGCTTTCCATCCTCAGGAGTCGTTTGACCCCCAGGCCACTTTTGAGCTGCCCACTGCTCTTCGAGAGGTTGTGAGCCAGTCTCCTGACATTTCTCACATTTCTCACATGTCCGATACTCACGACGACACTCAGCTGACCCAGATGAGTGACGACATCAAGCCTCGAGGTATGGACTCCAAGTCTCGTGATGATTACGATACTCTTCTTGGAGGAGACGACCATTACGATAACAGCACTCCCATGACCCATTCGGTCACCTCTGTGCACTCTGCTGCCCAGCCTCGAGAGTCTCTCACCAGTGAGATCAGCGAGGTGGAGGACGACCATGTTCCCGTGGTCAAGGTTGCTCAGCACCAGTTTGAGGGCCACTCCGAGGAGATTGAGAGCGGTGAGGATGGCAGTGAGCTGGAGAGCAGCGAGGAGGAGGATAGTGACGATGACGATGACGATGATGATGATGAGGAGGATGACTCTGAGTCTGAGGATGAGCAGGTCATTGCTGCTGATCTAGGTATTTACCTGCCCAAGGCCGTCAAGTTCGACGGTGAGGATCCGGACAACACTGTTGAGGATCTGCAGTACTACCTGGAGGAGCAATGTGTGGAGGTCATTGAGGCCATTCAGAACCTGCTGACCGCCATCAAGGGCAACTCCAACATGATGGCCATTTCGGCCCATTCTCGTGCCATTTGCAAGGTGGTTCTGTGCATGGTTGATGCTACTTCTCAGTCCATGGCCCAGACCCGAAACCACCTGCTCAAGGAGAACGGTACCTGGATTTGCCAGGACCTGCGTGCTTGCACTGACCGAATGAAGATGATCTTCAAGGACGACAAGTTTGTCAAGCCCGGTGCCGAGTACCCTCCCAAACAGTTCAAGCAGCGGCTTGCAGGACTTTCTTTCGATCTGACCAAGTGCACCAAGGAGCTGGTTAAGACAGTTGAAGAGGTTTCTCTTCAGACGGAAATCGGCGAGATTGACCGTCAGATTGCACATAATTAAAAGTATTTATTGTATTGTATAATTGTTCAAGTAAAACCATGAGTAAAAGTGTAAGTGTGTAGTCTCATCTTCCCCAGTGCATATAAAAACCGACTTGCATGAAACTCTAATTTTTCTCGGCATCATCAATGAAACGGAACACCGATACAGAGGCTGAGGGAGGCGCCAAAGTCGCCAAACTCGAGTCCAGCACCGAAGAAACCGCCAAGAACTTCTTTCTCCAGTTCAAGACACGTCTGGATATCTCTCAAGATGAGCGATCACAGGTCATCAACATTTCACGAGACGTGACGGCTGCAAGCAAAAAAATCATTTTCGCTCTTCACAGAGTCAAGAAGAACGGCCAAGAGCCCGTTAGCATGGCAGACGATGTCCAGACTACATGCACCTCACAATACAAGTTGATTGCTTCGAAATTCGCCGAGATTAACACTCTAGTCGGCAACAGTACCAATGCGTACTGGAAGTACTCTCGTCAGGTTTCTGGAGCGTCCGAGGAGATGATTGAGGCCATGTCGTTCCAATTCTGGCTTGAGAAGGGTCTGATTATGACTCTGGAGGAGCTGCATATGATTCTCAAGGAACAGAACATTGATGTGTATGTGCATCCTCGAGACTACATTTCTGGTCTGTTTGATTTGACCGGAGAGTTGATGCGATACGGAACTCTCAACAAGGCTCATGGACTGCCTATCGTAGCACTTTTGCGAGAATTTGAGTACTCTGTTTTCGTGCTTACAGGAGACCCTAACCTGGTCAAGAAGATCGAGGTGTTCCAGCAGAGTCTTGCCAAGCTCGAGAGACTGTTGTATGACCAGAGTTTGCAAGTTAGCGAGGTTGTTTAGAAGCTGTGTGTACCGTGGCAGGCATTATAGAGGAGGACGTTTAATTAGGACATTAGCATATTTCAATATCTTATTCATCAACAGCACGACAGTGAATGTCTACTGTAGAAGCTACTCGTAAATGACAAATTCCAATCTCTACATCTACATCATATATAATTAACAGCTGATATACTCCCTATGTATATACTGTATTAATTATATCAACTCTCACTTACCAATATATTCATTACTGATCAAGCCCCACTGTAAGCCACATCTAGGGTTACAATGGAAACACTGGAATCACCGGTGAACCCTCCCATACATCTACCAGGGTATATTTAACGATTGTGGCTGAATGGTATTTGTTGTGCAGACTTGTAAAATATTGCTTTTAGCGCAGCGTTCTCTGGAGCTCGCCTGTATCACATGCTTACATCTCCGAGCATGATACAGTATGGTCTATAATGTAACTTACAACTATACTGAGTCCAGAGACTCGACTTTGTTGAAGTGTATTTTCCCCTCAGGCTTACAAATATGATAGCAAGCATTACTGCTACTGAGACTGCTCTGTATTTGTTATCGTTATGTCTACGATCCCTGTAGAGTAGCTTTGATACAGCAGAACTCCGCCCACCCGGCTCTACACAGCTGTACGGTTATCTCGATTAGTTAGTATTGGTATTAATTATTTGTCCATGTGGAAGACCTCCTCGTCTTCGTCTACGCGGATCTCCTTCACGTCTGCCTGGGTGCATTCGTCAAACTGTTGAAACTCCCCACATCGGGCCTGGTGGTACCGCGAGACAAAAATGTCCTGGTTCCACACAAATCCCTGGGACTTCTTGAGCGCCATGGTCACGTGGCAAATGCCATCTGGCGACTTGCCCATGTCGTAATATGAGTACTCATCGTTGGTGAGCATGGTTGTGGAGAGCAGTGAGGAGCGTGGGGAGTGTGACGACATTGTATGATAGTGGTTATAGTGGAGAGGGGTGGTTGCGGTGGGTGGGAAAAGTACAGTTTATGTGATGCGGTAGCGTGGTTATCGTGTTATCGTGGCAGAAATCGAGATAGGAAAGAGGAGTCTGAGGTGCGATGTGACGTGGGCTATAAATGGGATGGGAAAGAGGAAAGAATCCTTGTTGGGCATTGCTATGCACGATAAGACGTATCACGAGACCACGTTTAGAGTTGAGGGGTGAGTCACTATCAAGCCACTAGTAGCAATTTTATATCTCTATTTTGGCTACGGAACTGCTCTCATTCTACCCCCGAGGCCTTGTCTTGTTTTTGTTTGAAGCTTTGGTTCTTGTTGTGGGGGTTTCAATATTCTACATGTCAGATGAAACAGACACGCCTCAGGCGCTTGTTATCGCCGATAAAGAATAAACTTCGGGATAGGGGATGGGGTAAAGCATATTTGGAGTGGCCCCAAAAATGTGGGCATAGCTCAGAGAAGATGGAGAGAAGCTGAGAAACTGGTGCTAGCGTGGGTCGAATGGCCAGACACGGAGCTATCGATGCATATAATTTGGACCGTTATATGTCACCTTTTGCAGCCCTTGGACATGTCTAAAGAGAGGTGCATTATGCATTATGACTGTTGGGAGAAGCATAACCACAACCACAAGAAGAGTCATAAAATGACAGCGGGTGATAATAAAACAGTCATAAATGAGATTAGCAAGGCCGTTGAAGACCGACAGTCAGATGGGGGGGGGGGTTGATACGACCCTGGTTTCTTCTCATGAGTCATATACTGCTTGAATGGAAGGAATTATTCCTTGTTGTTGCCTTATAGCTTGGAAATTACCCTTGAAAATAGCATGACCACAAGTCTGACAGACCCTATACCCAAAACCAATCATGCTACACGGACATCCCTTAATTTAACCCACGGCGATAGCTATTTCCGTTGATTACTTGGAAAACAACTAAAATAGCTGGGTTTTAACAAAACCTTATTTTGTAAAATGCTCATTGTGTTATACGGTTAGAGTTGCCTATTTTGGAATGAACTTTTACTTGATCTTGTCTGTCTACGTCGCCAGAACTCCTTAAAAGCGACCAAGTAAACCCTCCGGTAGCCGGACGACCGGAGTCACGAGATTTACCTCGGCCGAAAAATCTTCGGATCATCATTGCGTTCAAACCCCCATGCACATGCAAGCCACAGAAGAAATCAGAAAATAGTAATTTTAATCTGGAGAATTATGAAACCTTATTCGAAAAATATGTAGATCAGCTTTTTTTCGGATCAATTTGGCCGTGAGGAGCAGGGTATAAGGCATCTAGGGAATCAGCAGTGGTTGAGGGGCACAAGAGTGTTTATGTCTAGAAAATTCTGTAAAAAAATACACTTATTTGTCTTTCCATGGCCTGAACTGGTATATGTTAAACAGGGTCCCATGTGCGGCCCTGGCTGTTTATCGAGAATGTATTGTTAAGATTTTGACGGTTTAGTGTAGCTGGATCATGTTCTTCAGTTTGAGGTTTATTCATATTGTTAGACGATCGCCAGAGTGATCCCATTAGAGGCCTCCGGGAGAACAATCAGGAATCTATACGTTTTTTTTTTACAATAGCCAGTTCAAGAAAGCCAGTAGACACGGCTCTGCTGTCTCAAGTGATCAGATTATAAACCTGAGTAAAAAAACGTAGTTTGATTTCCATATTCGGTTTGAGACAGCACCACAACGCACCGGCATCTGATAAAAAGGTAGGAAATCGTATGTACGTACGTGTACATTTCATAAATGGGGTCCTATAACTCCACCGTGAAGCAGGAGATATGTATTTAATTTTTCAGATGGTCCGATTCGTTGTAGTCGATTATTTATCTAAAGAATTCCTAACAGCCTGCTACCTGTCTCGTATTCTTATCCTTGGCAACTGTTTCGTCGTAAAGGAAATTTTCATTTTTGTTGCCTTCAAAGTGGGACACGGCCATCCAGACCCCCACATTCTCGGAACCCTCAAGCGGAAATTACATCAAACTTCGTCGGGGACTTGTCACAGACAGACAATAGCATGCAGCAAGTGGCATGGAAGACAAGACAGAAGCTTTTATGACTGCTAGGACCAGACAAATATATGTCCAAACAAGACCGGAACTTGACCATAATGGTTAATCTCACGATAAGTAATAATTGACTAACTCTGTGTGTAACTTTGGCCAAGACTCGCTTTCTATGGGAAGTTACAGTTGTGCATATGAAATGTAGAAAATCGGCGAAATACTCGCTAAAATAGGGACCGAACAATACCATTACACTCTCCTCGAGCTTGGCAATTGATTTATTCAGCGCTCTTGTATGTCAGATGAACTAGCTACTGATTCAAAAGCGACTTTAGATTCTCCCCAAAATTATATAAACTCCCGCAAATTTCATCCTACAACTTTAAAACATGACACCGGATAGACGGATATATGGCGACCTTGCCGCGACCTTGCAAGGGAGATATACCCTCTTCCATTCTTCGTCAGAGACCACCCAGAAGGACCATCGGAAACCTAAATAGCTAGTGCAAACTTAGTTTGACAATCTCGCATACACGTGACTTTAATGCGGCTGCAAAATGCAAAAGGCCGTACGTACATCTTGTTTTTTTTCTTTCCTAACAGCCATTTATCGCCTGGCTCAAAATACCTGAGCACTCCGAATTTTTGCCACTTGCGACCCGAGTGTGTCCCCGGCTACAGTGCAACCCGCTCATTCGTCTTTTTTTTCCAACTTTGGAATCTTTACCCCGAAAAGGACCGTTTGATTTGCATCTATAATCAGATTGAGACCTACGTGCGGCACTAGTGTGAGTATCGAGATGAGAAGGCCACAGAGGAGTGGATAGTGGATATGTTCCTGATGGCAACTGTTGGCGAAGTTTTACATGCGCGATGACGATATTCCTGGAGACTCGGCAGCTGGAGGAAGAGGACAGACGTTTAGTCTATTATTGGAAATGCATAGATAAGGACTACCATGATAAATGGATGCACTTGGAAGAGTTGAATATGGCGTGGCATCAAGTTTCATCTATTTGGAACTACCTGTAACACATTCAAAGCATTTATCACGACATCTAGACCGTTTCTTTCAGCGGTGAGTCATGTTTCTCAAATTTGAAAGATCGATATGCGATCACAGCTACTTATGATAAATTCCAATTAGACTATGAGTCAACAGCATGAATCCAATTGTCCATTAGCCGCCTACATACAAGCAGTTCCAATTCAGGTACATCTCCAATGTTTGCTTTCTGACACCTGTCTTCCTACCAGACCATAACTAACCCAGCAACTGACAGCATACAGCACTACGACTACCGCTACTGTCCCGCACTAGATCAATCCCGATCTACAGGACACTATTACTACAATGAGCCCTACCAGCCCGCCTGAAAAGAAACGAAAGAGAGAGAAAGTGGCAAGGGCATGCAAGCGATGCAAGCACCGAAAGGTCAAATGCGACGGCAAGTTCCCCTGTGAAACATGTATCCGAGCAGGAGCTCAATGTGTCTATCTGGGGGCTGAACGCGAACATATGACCTTCCAGGAATGCTACCACAGAGACGAGGACGAGACTCGAGAAAATTCTCACCTGATCCCAATGCCACCTGGACCTCCCTGTTCAGAAGGAATCAGAGCAACCCACGAGAGTAACCATGTGGACGACTCGGTCACCTCTGGACAGGCTCACGTGACCCAACCGAGCCAGATCAACGGCAACATTGGATCAAATGTCGCTCATTCGGTCCCCAACGTCAACCACCAGGTCAATGGCGGCATGCAGACTAATGGAGGACTCCCACAGAACGGAGGTATGCCTCAGCATCATTCTGGAGGCAGCAACCACGGAAGCAGCAGTCACCATGGAAGCCACCATGGAAGCATTGCTGGTCTGCCTGTTCAGGGACTTGGAGGCAGCAATCCCTTCCTCAATGTGCCTTCTACCATTCTACCGCCTATTCGAAAAACCAAATACACCAAAAACTTCACCTATTACATCGCACCGCTTATGGCCAAGTGCATTCAAGATGGACTGGGGAAAGAGGGCGCCAAGAAGATTGCCGTTCCGCGTTACCAGGCGTATGGATGGAACATGAGTGGTATCCATTACCTGAAATCGAGGTCGTTGGCCTCCTCAGATCCTCTCATCACTGAGACTCGTCTTTGGCACCTCATAGATGTGTATTTCAAGTTTCTGAACCCCATCTTTTCTCCTCTTTGTGAGGCAGTGTTCCGAACGCAGCTCGAGAAGTTCTACCAGACCCGAGAAACACGAGAAGTTGATGTCGAACCCACGTCATCTCGTGATGCTGCTGGTGTTCGTGTTCCCGATCCTCCTCCTATCAATAGTTGTGACAAGCCTGAGATTCGGCTCTTCAACGCCCTTTGTCACATTGCTTGTGCTACAGCAATGAGATACCTGGAGGTGACTACTAACGAGGTGTTTGAGGCTGAGCTCGAAGAAACGCTGTTTGACGATGGATATAAGACCATCCAGGCATTATCGTTCGAGTGGCAGTCGTTGGATTTGATCCAGGGCTGGCTTTTGATCACTTTCTACCTTCGTATGTGCCACCGTCAAAGCTCAGCTTGGAGTGCTCTAGGCCAGGCTACGAGAATGTGCATGGGTATGTACCTGTTTGAGGACTTGCAGCAGGATGAGGAGGATCTGGATCCTTTTGACCGTCAGAAGCAGGAGCGTGTTTTCTGGTGTGCATACACTTGGGACAGAGTTCTGTCTCTGGAAACAGGCAGACCGTTCAGTTTCAGAGATGAGTCCATCACCTTTGAACGACCCATGGGTTACCAGAACGATGGCTGGTGGACGATCACCAGTTATGGTCTGTTGAGATTGGCCTATGTCATTTCTCTCTATTCACCGAGCAAGGGTTTCCGATTTGAGAGACAGATTTTCGATCCGGAAAAGAAGACGGTTATGATCAACGCCTTGCACGCCTGGAACGAGGAAATGAAGTCCGTCGGTCTCGGTTTTGATGACGATCTCAATCGTCTTCCAGGCGTTCATGCTTCCACATACGCCTTCCTCCGTCAACAGTACTACTCTGTCACGTATATTTTCAACGTCGAGACTCTACTACAGTTCTCCTCTGGTGGAAGTATCAGATACGACGGTATTGGTTCTACAAATGGTCTGCTGACCTCAGCACATGGACTTCTGAAGCTGAGTCTTGTCATGAAGCGAGAAAAGTGTCTCATCAGTCCGCTATGGCTGACGTTGAGTACACTGTTCAACACCGGTTGTGTCCTGATTTGTTTCGCTAATGTTGGCATTGACTGGACTAACCTGGCGGACAACCTGGGTAACATTGTTGCCCTGGTCACAGATCTGCAGCTTTCTGGCAAGTTCATTATGGCAGATGAGATTCTGTGGGCCCTGAAGACGCTAAACCATGCAGTGTATCTGCGTCTCCAGCGAACTCAGCAAATTTTCAGAGCAGTGGGTATTGACCATGGCAGCCAAGCTGTCAACCATGGACGATTCAACCGAGCCGTTCTCAGTGACCAGCAGACAGTCAGTTCACCGCCTCAAGACTTGCAGAAGCTCATGAACCCCAACGGAGTAGAAGGAGTACTGTTTGGAGCTGCTATGAGCGGAGTGGAAGAGGAGAAAGAGCCGCCTCACAACTGGTTTGGAAGCTTCAACTGGGACGACCAATGGGTGTAGAGCATCCGCCGAGACTCTACAAGTACCTTGTTCTACGCTAGCACCATGTAATGTATATAGTAATATTATAATGATTAATGATTTCTGGACAATAAATAAATAAATTAAATTAAATAAATAAGCAATGCAATACCATCATCAATTGTAATTCTTTGGTTGGGGCCCATAATAGGGATACCCAGGGTCCGCCCCTATAGTCCTCTTGTAGCGATCTTCTAACACTGCATTCATGCAAAAAATGGAGGGGACTCTAGAAACTCGGCCCATTTTGGCCAGGATATCTGCCCTCTCGTTTCCAGGGTGACCAGAGTGACCCACAATGTGTTCCAGTTTCACCCTTGGTCCAAGCAGTTCTTTGTACGTTCGAATACTCGTCACTGTGGAATGATACACTCGGGGGAGGTTTCCAGCATTGTTTAATTTTTTAACAAGACTGAAACAGTCACAGTAAACAATGTAGTTCAGTTTATCGTGTCTGTTGTAGAGCACTCTATAGGCCTCTAGGATACCTCGCAGTTCTGCCTGCAAGGGGTCCTGAAGGTCACCTGTTAGACGTCCAGCTATATTATCGGGGTGATAATGGCCAAACCAAACTCCAAAGCCACCCTCTTGCTTCCCGTTACCGAGTTTTTTACTGGAGCCATCTGAATACACAGCAGTCGCAGTCTTCTTTCCTGCCTTATTGTGATACTGGCGTTGCGTAGAGTGGAAGTATTCTGCGTTGCGTCCCATAGAATATGCAGCAGCTTCAAGGGTAGAGAAACGATGAATATCTCCGGGGTGTCTACAGTGATTCACAGCAACCTTGAAGTTGCTAAAGATGCCAGGGTGGCGGGAACGTTTCACCGCGTAATAGCTTGTAATGAGCTTCTCTGGAAGGTATGGTGTGAGGTACCCTTCATCTTTTTCAGGATCAAACCTGACTCGAACGATTTCCTCCTTTTTGCCATCCTTTTTGCCCTGGCGCTTGACCCGTTTGACGCTCCTCTGAGCACGCTCACTAGGTTCCTGTTTAGCAGGTCTCTTGAGTGCAGAGCCTACGTAGATGACTGAATCAGATTCTGTGGAGCTGAGGGAGATGACTGAATCACAGTCCGACTCATGGTCATCATCGTCATCTGAGCTGAGACAGATGACTGAATCGTCCCCGGAACTCAAAGAGACATATCCAGGGAGTTCATAGTCGTATTCATCGTTAGAACTGATAATGTACGGTTCTTGAGAGTAGTGGGAGTCGTCATGGGTGGAATGAGGGAAGCCTTCATGGAAAGATCCATCAAGTTTGATGGGGGTAGTGCCGAACTGGGACACAATAGGTGCCACTTGGACTGGCTCAGAATATTCAACTGAACCAGCAGCAGCTTTGATTGGCGTTGATGTTTGTATGGGGGTTGGTGATGCAATAGGATTTTGAAGAGGTTCAATTTCGAGTTTTGGTGATGTGCCGTTAGTAGAGGGTGACTCTTTGCGGAGGACTACTGCTTTTTGTGTCACTTGCGCTTCTGAAGGGTTATCGTCGTCGTCTGAGTAATAGTCACCATCGTAGTCGTTGTCGGTATCATAATGGTCAGTGTCGTATCCATTTGTGTCGTTTCCATTAGTGTGGGATGGATCTTCCTCATAAGTAGGATCGCTAGAACCACATATGGATATATAGCTTTGATCCCCTGGATCCGTCTCACAAGCCGTTTCTGTCAATTTCATGGCTGATGAAATGTGCAGGAGTTATCGAAGTTAGAGTATGAGTACAGCGGCTTTGAAAGGGCATACTGCTATGACAGACGAAGTGGGTTAGAGCGTGCTTTTGTTTGCAATCGAAAGTGAGAAGAGTGCACGGCTCAAACAGGTGCCGTATCTGCATTAGTAAAGTCGTTTCTATTGTGTACGCACAACGTGTATGTCGTGGGCCTGATTCTTGAGAGGGTCGACTGGTCCACCTTAAAGTGACTTGCCGTATTTGGTAGTAAAGTGAGAGTCGAAACACAGTACTGCTGAGTGATACTGAAACGTCCACCTGCCGATATCTCTTGGTTACCCCCACATGTCCTCCACGATACTTACAGATCCAGCTGATATGTTGTCAGCTGATAGATACCGTAGATGCCAAAAATTGCCGCGAATCAATTCCAGGGTGCTGAAGATGTGACGGAAATGCAATATACGTTCTTGGTGTATATATCGCTGTACCGTATGATGTGTTCCGTTATGCAAATATTGATGTTGAAATACGAAGAGTCGTTAGTGACGACAGTGCATATGCATGTGTGAGAAAAAGTAACTTTTGGTAGTACCAGGGATAGGGCTGTAGTGAAAATCTGAGTTAGTAAACTCTAGACGGATGTTGGGCGTCGTCTGTGTAGAGATTCATTGATACTCACCTGATAAGTTACCTGTTCTTGCGTTAAAGGCTTGAACAAATCAGAATACTTAATCAAAACGGTCCTTGCGTTTAATGCCGAGCGAATGTTTCCTGCCAGTTAGTAAATTGATTAAATGAAAAAGACCCCACTGTGAAATGCAACAAACCCTCGGAGTGCATCAGGAAGTGTAGGGAGGTGAAGACTTTCCACCTGAACGTAGCCGGAACAGTGGGCTAGGTTGTAAGGGCAGGCGAGAGAAACGACGCCTGGTCACTCTTCAGTCGTTAGACCCAGGTGTGGTGTCCGAGGGGAGTGCAACGAGTCACCTTATCGAAACCCTCGTGGCGTGGCCACGCTTTATCGGAATGGACCACCGGAGCGACGACAAGCAGCCCGACAGGGCGAGCTTTTGCCCATAAAGAAACAACTTACTTTGAAAACGATTGGCGATAGGTAGCGAAAAAGATACAATCAATCAATAAATGTATTGGCGCCAGTTGAATCAACAATTCCAGAGCTGAGTAGCAAGAAAATTGAATGAGGTCGACGTCCCCATAAAGGTTTACACAAAACAACGATACATAGGGGTTGGGACCGAAACAAGGTTTTACCCTACCGGCTTACTAACAACACTGCAGAGCGAGTGTCTACACATGTCATGTGTACCCTTAGGGTTCAATAAACACAGGATTAATGAAGCCGTTAGGGTTTTGCACGATGGTAAAGTTTAGTTAAGTGTGCCTGGACCCTTGACCAAAAGGCGTTTTTTACTCAACTAAAAGCACATTACGGTTTCTAGAGCCAATCCTCGCAGTAGTCGGATATCTCATTGCATTTTTATATCGCTAATAATAAGTACGTCATCTTGCCTCCACCATTGTCTCCTACTTGTAATAAGGAGGAACATCGTCATCCTCTGGAGGCCCAAGGCTGTCTCTGAAACCCGCCTCACTCTTCTCCCAATTGTACTGAGAGGGGGATGTAGGAGGAGTGAGGACGTGTCGAAGAGCATGGTGCTCATATCCTGAATGTCCCTGTACATTTCGTCCTTGAACTTCAAGTCCAGGACCATCTCCTCCATACTCCCTAGGAACCCAGTTGCCTAGATGCTTCTTCAACTCCTTTCCTTTACCGAGAATGACTGAATTTCGACGGTTGTAAACAGGGTTAGCCTTGTTGAAGAATCTCAATCCAATTCGAAGACTGAGAGGAACATTTACAAAGAAAGTCTTGTCGAAAATACCAGGGTAGAACTCTCTCAGGGTGCTCAGCTGCTTCCATAGAACTTCATCATACATGTTGTTGTTGAAGTCCTCCACACAAGTAATCTTGGATGAGTTACCTGGACTTCTGAAATCAAGAGTAGCGATAGCCTGCTCAATCAATCCAACCTTCCATCGGATGTAAACGGAGTTAGGGATGTGAGTAGAGTTTGAACGGTGCCAGACCGTGGTTTGGGGGCGCGTTGTCGGGGCAACCGTGGTCACGTGACCGTCCAAAACCGGCAAGTCCCGGTCCTCTTCCATTGGTTTGTAATCCTTTCTCCATCTTAGCACTGTTAGTAGTTTGTCTCCGGCTTTCATAGCATCGTAGTTCTCTGACTCAAGCAGTTTGAGGAGAACCACATCTCGGGTCTTTTCAGAGTATTTTCCGGGGCACTTCTGATCCGGCAGAAGATGGCATCCGTAAATTTCAGCGTAGTTGGCTGTTCTGCAGAGCTCAGGGACTGAGATTTGCAGATGAGCTAGAGACGATAGCTGGTCTGGCGTCAGCAGGTGAAGAGAAGATTCGAGGGACACTGGGTTAATAAGAGTACACAAGAGCTGTATGGAAGAGAAATGAGGTAATTAGAAAGAAAAGAAAGAAATAAAATAACAAATTAGTTAGTCAGCAAAGATGACAGCACACGAAAGAAAAAGTATGGGGGTGCACAGCCCCCTAAGAGGTACGTACTGTAGCACCATTGCGACCCACAACGAACACAAGCGATGATCAAAAAACACCAATTCCAATTCCAAGCAACCAAATGCGTACTCACTTTTCAACTTAACATCTGATCTTTTCAGGTCCCGAGGGGCTGTATATATGGGTTTCTGAAAGACGGCAGGGAATGGTTATTTAGAGTTGCTATAAAAGTGGGGTTACTTGCCTATTTGAAGGGGTTTGTAGGTCATAATTGGTATCAAATCTGTTGTTGGAACACGATAAACATAGTTGTTAAGCCCAGTATCCTATAGCTGTTGAGAATATCCAGGTTTATGGACCCTTCCTGTACAGTCGATAGCATCGCCCATGCGTCATATCCAAAGTTTAATATGATTTTCAAGGTCTCTCACAAATCTGAAACTAGCGGGAATCTTCTAATTTTTGCTAATTAACAGATAGTCATGTTACCAGATCTACCTCGTCTAACTCGTATCCAATAGTTATCATTTGTACTCCTTCAGCCAACATCATCACACGATTTTGCGTAGGTTTCTGGATATCCCGGATGTAAGCTAAAGGTGACGAAAGAAGCCAGAAAGTCTCGTGTCAAGGGGCAAAGAGGTTATTGGTATGAAAGAGCAAGGGTTTTATTTGTCTCTGATTTGGGCTGGTTCGTTCTGAGTAAGCAGTGACTCATATTCAAGGTGGATAATAGACATAACAGAGCAACTCAGCAACATGATAATCACCGCATCCTGAGATCACCTGCACCGACGTTGGTATCTGTTCAACCTTGTTGCAGACTGTATAGTGGATAAAGTGGCAAAAAGAGGGAGATATACGAAAAGCAGCATGACGACTAAATCCAAAGGACGCCGTTTGATATTTTAAACATCTGCATGTTTACTTACAGATACATCCACTGTAGTTACAGTGCCGTGAAGTTATATTGAGGTCATCGGATCAAATTTAAAAGCGATTAGGATCAGTGAAGATCAGGAACGGTTATTCGGATTATCGGAGATGTAGCATAAGTATTGTTCTGGCTGAGCACATAGTACTCAAACAGCTTCATACCCGGCAGTCATACTTAACACCGCACGAGTTCTAAAACCAGAGTATTATTTTGTACTCACTCGTTTCAGCTCATACGCACTGTAGACTCGCTTTTGGGGACTCAAATAGTTAACCTCTCCTTGAAAGGTAACGCTGCGTCATTTACATTACGGGATCCACTGTAATGTGACCTACGCGCCATGTAAACTCTGGGATGGAGATGAGATGCCTCAATACACGTGCTGTAGATCCACCGATAAGATATTGAAGTCCTTACTGGGTTTAGGCTGCCAGAACGCCGGTTATCTAACTTCTGAGTTGGTTGTATAGAGAAGGTACCGACACGTATGTAATGAACAGGTTAGATAGATGGAGCAGATAAAGAGTTTGTCATCTTGTTTGAATATGTTTTCATGGCTCAATGGTTGCAGCTAGTATCAGGCTTATTTCCTGGGTATTGTATATTACAACAATACTATTCATATTAAGCTAAACACTGACGACTATAGAAGCAGTAATATTGATCGTAGTAACACACAGACTAAACAATCAACTTATTTAGGGCTCTTACCACCCATCTGGATTGATATTCGTACCCCCTTCTACTCCAGAATCTACCAACACTTTACAGCTGTAGCCCACCATTAGTAAGCAAAAATGTAGGGCAAGTCAAGTGTAAAAGATACTGGACAGAAGCAGTAGCAAAAAGACGACCTCGGAGAGGGTCGAACTCTCGATCTTACGATTACCGAATCAATGATTCTAACAGTCGTACGCCTTAACCAACTTGGCCACGAAGTCTTGCATGACGTCATGGGGGGTGGATGTCGTAGAAGAGCTGTTGGGAGTGACTGTTTTCGGCGAAATATCTGATTTTCAACAAGATAGAGGTATGAGGGTTGATCTAACTGCTTTCCTGATTCCTCTGTGTTCAATTAGTCCTATTATTATCCATCAGGTGCATCTTCTCCCGCGGTTATTGAACTATGCATAACAAAACTTTATTGACTATCGTTGAGGTGGCCTGTCGTCCAATATAATCACCCATCTCGAACCACCGCTACAATTCATACATTTACAGTCTCCAGTTTAGTATATTTCAATTTTCATAGATTAAACAAAATAAATTACGCCGTTACCCACCATTTCCGTTTTCCAATCCTTGTTTACCCAATAACCGAATTTCTCAATATTAATACGAACATGCGGATTAACTCAAAACCGAGTTGATATCCATCACCTTCTTTTCTCCTGGCTTCCCACCTCCAGTGCTCAGCTGCTGCAGCGAACGAATAGCTTGCAGCACCTCCATGATCTCCTCGGGACTCTCCTGCTTGGGGGGATTAGCAGGGTTGTACTCGGAGATGGACTGTCGTCGAGCAAAGAAGTTTCGGTAGTACTCGTCGTCATCCTGCTCGGATTCCGAAGAGGAATCTTTGATGGCGGATCCCGAGACTGAGCTGGAACTTCTCAGAGCGGCACTCAGGAGGCTAGTCTGCGACTCGTCGTACGACAGACGCGACTTTCGTCGAGGTCGCACTTGAGTGGGAGGCTTGGCAATGCCACCAAGGGAAGGTCGCCGGCTCACATAAGTGTTGTAAGGCGGCGTGTGCTGCTGGCTGAGCATCTCCTCGTCTCCTTCCGCTCCCACAGCTGAATCCTCCGAGTTGGGCCGGATCAGAATAGGCCGAGTCTTGGAGTTGGAGTACTTGCGAGTCACTGGAGGTAGCTGTGGAGGGCTAGGCATGGACGAGATGCGAGGCAACAGTACGGGCTGTGAGTGCGGTGACGGGGGAGTCACATGGTAGTACGAAGGGTTCGAAGCTGCCGAGGGAGCAGGAGCAGGCGAGATGGGGACAGGAGTCACATGGCTGTGGCTACCTGCATATGTGCCATGAGACGGTGCTGACTGTGACAGTCGCTGCTGCTGATGCTGATGTGATTGTGCCGGCTGGATGGGGTAGTACCGGGGGCTGTGCATGGGCTGAATGTGATGTTGCTGCTGAGGATGATGGGGGTGGTTCTGCAGATGATGGTGAGCCTGAGGATGATGGCTCATGGGATGATGCTGCTGAGGGTGGTGTCCCATGTGATGCTGCTGTTGTGCGTGTGCAACATGATGCTGGATAGACATGTGGTGGCCTCCTCCGACATGGGCCATGTGGGGTACACTCTGGGAGTGGATCAGATGGCTGTGTGTGGGAGAGGTGGCGTGCTGGTTAGGAGAGCCCACATGTCCGAGCTGCTGGGCCTTAGCGTTGCTCTTTCTTCTCTTTTTGGCCGAGTTGAAATGCATCTGCAGGTAGCCGAATCCAGGCTCGTGGGGCTTGAGACAAGTGCCGGGGAAGTCCTGTCCAAACAAGGGAATGAGGGCGAACCGAATGAAGTAGCAGGTTCGGCTGGCCAGCGCACGGGCAATGTCGTAAGGGACCCATGTGCCCTGGATCTTGAGGTATCCTCCTCGGACTCGTCGGATGACAGCTTCGAGGTCAGGAGAGTTGTCAATCAGCTTCACAATGTCCGCCTTGGAGTTACCAATGGCCTTCCAGAGGCCAGTGAGATGCACATATCCAGTGTGGTAGTCCCAGATGATCCACTGGTTGTTGATCTGGTACTCGTAGACGGTGAGGTAGTTTCGTTCGTCTACCGAGGTGGCGTACCGTTTCTTGGAGATGGACTCGGGGCTGGGCACAAGCTCCTTCTGATCATTTGGAATAATGAGGCATGAGGGGATTGTGTAGATAGGCCAGTTCACCGCGTAGACGGGAAACTCACGGTTGGCAGGGGACACGGAGGAGGTGGCCAGAAAGCCGGGTTCTTGAGTAGTCATCTGGGTTAGTTGTGTCATGGTTAGAGAAAGAGTGGGACTCTCTTCATTATCAATGGCATGGAACAAGGAAGCGTATTTGGTGAGACGTGGGAGACAGGTCAAATGAATCGTCAGACGGTTGAGACATGCTTGTTGTTGGTTGTGGGGCTGTACGTCGGGGGTGTGGTTCGGGGGTATCTGCTGTGGGTTGTCGCTTGTTCTGGTATCCCTCTTCTGAGCACTCGGTTATGTGGGGCCTCAAGGTGACGTTCATTTGACCCACCGGTTCATATCGAGCAATGCTTAGAGATTGAATAGTTGCAATGGCAGGTGGAGACGTGGACCAATCGAGAAACACACTTTGAGCACCCACAAGTCACTCTCCCACCTCTCCACAACCTCTGATCCCGCCTTGATCCTTTCCTTTGCTCCTTGCTCAGTCCTCGATCCTCCACCCTCATCTCGATACTCACTGTTTGATGTCAAACTACCTTTTCCCCCAATAAATTCTGAGTTAGTATGGCTCGAGGCGCTCAGCTGAGACTATGCTTGGACTCCGTATTATTCTCCTCCTCACCGGATAATTATTGAGGCCTGGTCATGCCCACCATTCCCCTCGTCTCGTGACTCACAGTGTGGAAAAATAAGCTTTGGCGTGGCGTACAATGAGGTGCTCAAAATGTCGGTCGATGTGCCTGGAAAATGTTTCTTGTGCGTGTGGGGAAGATAACAGTTGGGTCGCGTTGGTTGGTCAGTTGCTTCAAGCAGGAAAAAACCACAGTGCAAGGAGATAATATGAAGCTGAGGTGTGGTGCTGGGTCTTGCGAAATATGACGGGGGTTTACTGTTTTTTGGGTTTCGTGCCAGTGTCTGTGTTCACCGCCTATCGAATAGTGCTATTTGCAAAGCCTCGCGATTGGGACTCGTCAGGCTCATATATACTATCTTGAGGCCTTCTGCGCACTGATAAGGCGTCATACATCAGGGGCCACAGAAGACTCTCGGCCGCATGCACCTGAACTAAAAAGCCTATATAACGTTTGGCCACTTTAATTCGAAACCTTCTGCCGAGGAGATAAGAGGGGTAGATGTGTGGGCCAGATGGCATAAGAGGGTGCTTCGATTGGCATGTTTGATACACTGGGAGATAGCGACAACTCTGGTGCTCAAGACTATCTCTTTTTCAGCTCGTTTTTCCACCAAAAATCTCCACTTATCCGCCGAAGTACAGCTATCTCCTCACACGACAGCCTGCTCCTTGTCCTCCAACCCTCAACTCCTCGATAAAGGGTGCTAGCTGCGCAAACCTTGTAAATTAACACAAAAGTAAACAGTGGGAAGTCGAAGCAAAGTCTAAATGTGTCGAAACATGGTTGTCCGGAGCCACACTTGTAGAGTTGGAAGGTGCCATTTACTGAGACTCAGGGGACCCCCTCAACCCCGATAGGCACATTGAGAAACTCCTCGGCCCTCTAGCCACGTCTCCAGCGACTTTTTTCCCTAAATAACCTCCCCCACAAAAAAATACACCATCCCCGCCCCATTACTACTCCTTGCACATGACTGGAACACTCTCCAAAACCTTAGTGAGTCGTCTGTCTTTGTTTCGTTATCAACACACAACCTTTGAACCTTGTGTGCCTCGTAGTTGGGTAACGCAATGACCATCCATGATAAGCCACAAGAGATGGTATATCTGTGGTAATCTGTGGGAAAATATATACAGCTCGGGGCATCCTGGCGTGGCCCACAAACACGCTCAGGTGCTTACCGCCAACCCCACTTATCGCGGTTTGGAGGCCTTCTAAAACGACTTTGCACCTTTGTCACACTAATCCCACACTATATGACCTACTTAATTGGCCGTTTTTTAGGTAGCTCCAGCTAGGCGGATATTTGTGCCAGTCGAACGATTTTTCGATGGTTGCACTCGCAAGAACTTCCCCAATCCAGCTGAACTATTATTTTTCCGGTGGCACTAGTATTTCGCTGACGACGGAGTCCTCGTCGTGGAACCTAATTCGGAGCGTTATCTATAATGCCACAGAAAATGGTTTGACAACCAAGCCACGGGTATGTTTATCTGTAAATACTGTAAATAATATAGAGTCTCATTTCGGATTTACACGCGTATTGCAGTGTTTCATAAATCTAGTATTTTTCACTGGTTGCATATTGTCGTCTGATATTTTCGCTTTTTTCGTCGTGTTTTTTTTTTCCCACATTTTTTCGAGCGTGTCCGCAGCGAAATCGCCAACCCCACATTGCCGTGCACGGATGCCGCACATAATGCCGTGCACAGAGATGCATCCACCATGCAGTCCCGGGAGAGCGGAAAATGCAGCGAATAGCATTTGACGTCTTCCAAAGGGTTTGGAGCTGTGTGGGGAGCATTATTATATGTCTACTTGTCCTATCGGAGAAATGTGGATGGGGTGGGAAAAACAAGGTCGACGTGATTACTTAGACTATAGTTGGGAGCTGATCTACAACCTTATCATTCTCGTGTTCTCCCAACCGTTGTAGTTAATCCCTCTAGTGGCCCATAGCTTGTGTATCTGTCATCCTACGAGTCCAAACACGTAACCCAGCAGTCCTCCACCTCCACGGCTACCTGCCAAGTCTTGAGTCACCCACACGAGTCGTATTTTCTCCTCTGCTATCGCTTTTGCGAAATCAAAATTAAGCTTTGATATTGTCTATCCGCTTTTTGGAAAAACCCGTGCCAAACTCGATAAAGTTATATTTTGGCAGCACAAGATGCAACACTGATAGCAGTGTGAGGGGGCTGGTTCCTTGGGTGATAGTGGGCTTGAAGGGCGTAGCAACACGCCCCGTGACGTGAAAAATACCGTAGTATGTTTTTTGTCCCGTTTCCCCCTCGAAACGCCCCTCAAAACCCGTTTCCCCAGTTTTCAGCCACGAGAAGAAAAACAGCCTTTTCATACATCGAGGACCGCATATGCCCGCTGCAAACGGCGCTAATGCAAGTGACCGGGGCAACTGAGTTTGAGCCGTGGGTGATAGTGATATGAGGTGATATTGGCAAACGGCGTTTTTTCAGAGTCGACTCGCCAGTACGAAATAGTGACTGGATTTTAAATCTCCTCTTAGCTCCTTGGTCTCATCTGTATTGGGTTTGATAGGCTTATTTTCGTATTGGTGAGACTTCCAAGAACTCGTATTTCTGACGATCCAAGTAGTCTCGGAAAAAAAGGTCATGTCCGAGGTATACCTACCGTGTGCTGTGATTCTATTGGTTTGGATAGGCGAAGGCAGACAAGGCTCTTGAGATAGTGTGGGTTTGTGCGATAGTGGACGAGCCGTAGACACGAGCTGTGGCTTCCGTGGATAAAAACAAGATGAGATATTCGCAATAAAGGATACGGATCATGTCTCTGGGGATTATTTTCTTGTAGTTGCAACATAGCTTGTTGTGTGTTACAACAACCTATGGAGTACTGTACCAGTACGACATGGAAACAAGAGGAGGCTGTATACTGTACGAGTAGCGTCCAGAGGTGACAGAGAATAACTGAGGAATGCCCAAACAAAAGTCTGACGGGTACTGACATATCATAACCGGGTATGTTGTGCACGCTTTTCAAATAATACTAGTTATTACCCCACAGACGTCATAACAGGAGTGTTTATTTCATATCAAAATGTTCGTGGCGGTCTGCCCTTTCGTTTAAGATACTCCTTATTTTCCCATCGGTCCTGTTGCAAAAGATATGGGCATTTTTCCACCTGCGGCTACTTTGACACGATATTATCGATGAACGGTGCCCGACCGCAACCAAACACATGTATCTGGTTTCTCTGGGCCGCGGTTAGCGCCACACTAAATTAGTTTGGTTCGTTAGCCTGCTCTAGAGTGCGAAATGTACTAAACTTAGTGAGTCTTGGGGCTGAGAGGGGTAGCATTTGAGGAGTCAATCACGTGAAGAAGTGGGTGGTTGGAAATATATTTATCCGGATTTTCCGAAACCTGGGTGTCATTTTGGAGATTACCACTGTTTGAACAAAGACGGGTCGTATCCAAAGTGTAAGTTGTGTAAAACGCTATCAGACTTTGGTTAAGAGATTGGATTTCCCAATAGGCCTCTGTTAGCTCTGTTTCGCTTGTCTTACGTGATCTGGTTGCCAAATAAAGGTGGTTCAAGGGTCAAAATGGATAAATGCATTCAGGCCATTCGGGTTGTAAACTGCTGTTCCGACTGTGTCAATGTTACTACAGAGAAATTTCGGTTGAGTTTGGAAGGTGTTCATTTTTTATGTTATCGCCACTGTGTGCTCCTTGTTTCGTATTCTGTTTGATAATACTGGCTAAACAAGTGGTTTGTAATTAGACAGTTACATAAGTTACACCCCGAGATGCTATCCTCCACTCTCATGGTCAAAGTGTATTTGAAACTAAAGAGAGCAATCTGAAAACGTGCTCCTCTGTCTTGTTGAGAATAGCTACCGGCTTGCCTTCTAATAATACTCCCATGTCTTCGACCTTGTTCTTATCAAGCTCTAGAGAAGCGACTCTAACTCATTTGGGCCATGTGAAAGAAGTGGCTTGCTGTGGTGCCATTGGAGAAAACCAAATCAAACTACTGTCAGCTGGTCCATCTCTTCGGGGTGCAAAACAATTGCTTCCGCCAGCCGTCATATCGCCTCATTGCACGCTGACAGCCTCAGTTGCCATGTCTCACAAATATTGAACTCAGACTCTCGGAAGTCTATCAGGTGGCGACTCTTGTGTGTACGTGCTTTTCATGGTGTCATTTCCTTGCTTTTTCCGTCAATCTCTGGTTTCATTTTCCCTTATCTGTCAGGGCAGTGCTACTAGACTGCGTCGATCATGTACATGTCGCCTTATCCATGTGTCATACACACTGGCTTTAGACCAGCAAGCCAACCGTTCAAATGAGACATGTGTACAGGTGGGTACAGATTCTTGGCGTACGTATCGAGTAACTACTGGCGTGGGGTATGTACTCTCTACAAGTTGCTGTTTACGGTGCCATCAGTTATTGGATTTTTGTATTGATCCACCTCTTTAATACGGTTTACTGTATGCCCTGTTTTACAGTGTGCTGTCTTCTGCTACACCGAACAGTAATATTTTAAGAACCTGTTGGGGGTGCCTGCTGGGTGGGGAACTGAACATTAATGCCAGCTGTGTTTACGGAAACATACCCGTCTAACCAGCAAGGTAGACTGCTTCTGACACCTCCTTTCTGACATCTCCCTGACAGCTGTCTAATGCCCAAATGGATAAGACTCAGGGGCTATAATATTCACTTATCAAACCATCGCCAATCTGACTCAGCCAAGACTTATGGATATAGTGATGCTGATCCCAGCCACTTGACTGCCCACTGAGACATGGTGAGCACTCGGACCGACTCTTTTAATCCCACAAACCTCCCATCCCCTCCGAGTAACAAAAGCTTTGGGCTTATCAGTGAGACATCGATGGCTTCTGTTTTGGGCACCCGAGACCAAACAAAGACGACGGAATCAGCACCGGACCACGGTCTTATCAGTATCCAGGTAGCCGTTACAGTAGCCAGTAGCCGGAAAATAAAAACACAAACAAGGGTAAATGACTCAATTTCAGTACACGCCCTGCAAAGACGTAACCAAAGCCACTCATGGGAGCTTATCTCCAACCCCACAGAAACACACTGTACGGCATACCGACGATACATGACTACTGAGTGATTCATCTCTACCGATAACGCTCGCGTCCATTATCGTATGTTTCACTCTTAAACTGCCTAATCATCTCCTAGGGCGATCCCAACACCTATCGTATGTCTTCACATTCCTTCTCCACTTTTCCGAAGCAGCCATGCTTATCAGTGGGTTCTAAAACGATACTAGTGATGCTGACCACGCCACAGAGTTTCGAAAAACGGGTATGTACACGGGAGCTGTTATCGTGTAGTCTGTGACGTGCTCTACTGAGGTGGACGTGTTTCACGGCTCTGCTACCGCTATCAGGCACGGTTCGAGCTCCAGCTTGTTGGCTCTTCATTCATTTCATGATTGCTTTTTCTTTAAACTTGTGGAGAATATTATATCTTAGCGACATCTCCCCGACAACCGAACGACCCAAACTCAATCCCTTATCAGCTCTATCTTTACCTTATCATCCATACTAGATAGTCGATAAACAGAGGTGGGTAGATATATGTCAGGTGAGCTGTGGAGCCGTATCAAGTTGCTTTTTGCCAACCATACCCGTTGTTATCTCTATAAAGAACAATGGGATTAGATAGAAGCCTGATAACATATGATAGGGACGCTTTGTAACTGTAGACATCCATACCTGGTAGAAAACCACTAATCATAACCCTCGCTATCTACAGTCTTGTTGCCATGGTTCTAAAGTCATGTGATCTAAATTGAGAAATACAGAATTTTGTGAGTAGTTGAGAGTAGCTGAGGGCTATTAACAAGTGGCAGTTATGTGAAAAGAGCAACCCATATATCATTGATTGTTTGGATTTTGTTTATACGACAAACTGGGCCAACTATCACTTGATGTTTACTTCTACTAAAGCTCTGTATACAGTCTAACTATACAACATCAATCATCATCATTCATTTATCTATTCAACAGTATTGAAATATATTCACAAGAGGTTCATAACCCCTTAGTCCTTGCTAAAGTACTCTCCGTTCTTGACAAACTCGTAGTAGTAAGCAATGGTCTCCAGATGAGAGCTGAACTCGAGATGCTCATCAACAGTATGAATGCCGAAAGCAGCAGACTCTCGGACGGGGTTGAATCGGTAGATGGCGTCAGTCAGAGCCCAGTAGTGTCGAGTATCGGTGTTTCCGGTCATGATACCGGGAGCGGCGAAAACGTTGAAGTCCTCGGGGTAGACAGTATCCTTGAAAACGTGCAGAGCAGTTCCAACAATGAGATCCCAGGTAGGTCCAGAGACAGGGGCCTGAGGGGCAACCTCCAGAGGCTGTCCAAAGTAGTCAATGACGACGTTGCCGGACTTTCCGTCAATGATAAAGTCGCCAAATCCAGTGACTCCGAGGTCGTGGTCCTTGGCAATACCCAGAATGTTCTGGATAATCTTGTCCTTGGCAGCAGCAACGTTGGACTCAATCTCGATTCGCTGGTTGACGACAAAAGTGGTGGTCTCGGGAAGAGCGTTGCTCTTGACACCTCCATGGATGATATCGACGGCCTGAGTGGTTCGAATGAGGTTCTGGTACTTGGGAGAAGCGCTGAGAATGCTGACGAGCTTCTTGTTGGCAATGAGATCGTTTCCAGACCGTCGGATGAGGGTCTTGAGAGCGTCAGAGAGCTCGGGATCGTGGTCAGCAACACACTGAAGAGTGTAGAAGAAGGGGTTCTGCTGAGTAAGCTGAGGCTTGTAGGGAGTCTTTTCGATCTCAGCGATGATCAGAGCTGCCAGTCCGATACCGGTATGGGCAGGGGGGATGGAAGAGTGTCCTCCAGGGACGTTGACAGAGATCTCAACATCAAGGTAGCCCTTCTCGCCGGTAGCAGCGACGATCATGGCGTACTTTTCAGTCTCGAGGATTCCAGAACCCTCATCGAGAATGGCAAACAGAGAGTTCTCTCCGTACTTCTTGTACAGGTGCTCAGCAATGAACTTGGCACCCTGAGGACCGGAGATTTCCTCGTCGAAACCAAAGCCGAGAATGTGAGTTCGCTCGGGAGTGTAGCCCTCCTTGAGGAGCAGCTCAACGGCAGCCAGAGATCCGACCACGGTGTTCTTGGTATCGACACTACCTCGTCCCCAGATGTACTTGCCATCATAGTGACCGGAGAAAGGAGGATGGGTCCACTTGTCAGCAGTGTTTCCGTTGACGGGAACGACATCCTGGTGGGCCATGAGCAATTGAGGCTTCAGGTCCTTCTTGGTACCCTTCCAGGTGAAGACGAGACCGTAGGTGTTGACATGCTCAACCTCCAGCTCAGCATGGACCTTGGGGAACTGTTCCTTGAGGTAGGCAGAAAAGTTGTTGAAGATTTCGAATCGAGGTTCCTCTCCAACAGGTCCCATGTCGTCAAAAGACTCGGTGGGGATTTGGATAGCGCCCTGGAACGTCTTGAGAGCCTTGTCATGGTACTTTTTGTCCTTGAGAATGAAGTCCAGGTTGGAGAACGACTCGGGAACCAGCTTCTGCTGAGAAGGACACAGAGAGTCTCCATTGGTGGGAGCCAGGTGGCCGTTCATATGGTTCATACATCGGGTAGACACTCCCGACTTGCAGACCAGAGTGCCGACTGTGAGGGCTGAGACGACCATGAAGCCGATTTTCTTCCAGGATCGGGTGGCGGGAGCCACATAGTGCTGCTGTTGCTCGGCCACGAGGTCGAGCTCGCTCAATTGCTGTTTTTCCATAGTGTTGAGTGAGGGTTTCGAGTCGAGGATGGCTATCGCACTATTAAGTATATCTGGGGGATAAGGTTTGGAGGATGAAAAATAGGGTTTTCGGATTCCGATTTGGTTGAAAGTGTTCTCAACGGGGGATTTGAATGGGGAAGTGTACGATGTACGAGAATTATGGAGGTTATTCCCGGTAGAGAGAACGATTTCAAGTAAATCTGGACTTTTATCACACCGATTGGACCAATATTCGTCCCGCTACACTCCTTTCAAAATCCGTATATCCAGCAATGCGCGGCTCTTATCAAGTCCCAAACAGGAAGGTGAGTTCCGAGAAAGTCGGAGATGTGGCTAGCGTTTTAAGTCGATTTTTAGCAGTTATAGATATGGTGGGGTTATAGACATTGATAGGGATATTGGCTTGGCTCTAGGGGGTATGTTTGTGTATAACTAAGAAGGGAAGAAGGTACATTTTAGATGTCATTCTGAAGACTGACAAAATCGAATCAGACTGTGAGTACAAGCGGAAAGTCAAAATGCGCCACAAGGAAGGTATAAGATACCAGCCAGTCTACAGGATAATAACGTGTGTTTCAGCAATACTCCTGCAGCCACTGTTTTTTGAGGGAATTCAATTACCCGAATAGGTCGGCGTCTTGGTTGTGTCTTTCAGGTCCATATTTTGCCCCGTTTCAGCTCTCGGGCTTATGTAATTCATTGCCTGGCTGCATTGGTGTTGATGCGCATACATTTTGAGAGCAATTTGAGAGCAACAAGCTGGGCGTTGTATGGAAAGAACAATTGCTTGTAGCTACAGTAGTGCTCGTTTCCATGAGTCAGGGGTGGTCGGGAAGACATAGCCTATTAGTCAAGGTTAGAATAAAGTGGATCCGAAAGTCTACTCTCTGACTCTCCACATGTTGATCTTATCTGTTATAAGATGGACGAACGTATTCTGAGACCAGGGCGTATTCCATGCCTGGGCAATGTGGGTCCATGCTCCAACCCGTCCAATTCAGGCGTTCAGTGCATGTGCATACAAGGGAGAGTGGGTGGTGGTTGGGATGTGATTGGTGAGATATTTGGATGGCTGGCTGTTGTGTACTGTTTGTTTCATACCTGAGAAGTCAATGATAAGGACACTTACTGTAAAGGCATTTATACGGTTTCAATGTTCTGATCCAAAAGATAATCATTTGATGTTGAGATGATAGCTTGGTTGACTGCTCACTCACCTGATGTTTTTGCTCGTATAGTAATTAACGCAATTGATTGGAATTGGCAAATAACTGAGTAGCTACCAGTAGTAAGTCTCAGGTACAGTACATACTGTATTAACAATTAAAGCATCATCTCTGAACATCCCAGAATTAGAGATTTTCATATTTTCTACAGATTTATAGGTGGACGCACAATATTAGTACCAAAATGATCCTACACTCTCGCTGGATGCAACAGTTGCATCAATTTGCCTCCTCCTATCACCCAACACTGCCATGAAGTACCCCATTCCCGACACACCCTACACAGTCTTTCATCATAATTTGACAAACCCTAATTCCAACCTCCCAATTAACCTCCATCATGATCTGGCATTATCACCACCTACCCCTACACCATGGAAACCACCGTGCTCCAGAACAAAATCAGTCGGCTGCTTTCGACAAGTTACACAGATGGAGGTACACGTGACTCGCTAGTCGCTCTAGACGAGCGAATCTCCGACAACACAGCTTCAATTCGACGTTCGTTACGTGCCAATACGGAGGCTGAAGTGATCAAAGCCAATGGAGAGGCCCTCAAAAAGTTTGCGCCTTTGGTGGCACAAATCCAGGCCAGTGGCGACACCATTGCCGAGCTGAACCACAAGTTTACACTGATGCAGCAGCTGATTAACACGTGCAAAAACGACACTCGACATGTGGTTTCCGAGGGTTCGGAGCTGATGGCTCAGCAGGAAAACATCTCCAAGAAACGTGACCTGCTCAAACGGTACACAGACGCGTTTGTGTTGACAGAGAGCGAGATGGACGTGTTGAAGGGCAATGAAGAGGTTCCGTTTGAGACTTTCAAACAGGTGTTTGTCAAGGCCCAAAAGATTCACAAGGACTCGGAAGTGCTGCTGGCTAACGATGATACCCGAGCAGGTCAAATCACCATGTTCAAGGCCAACCAGGCGCTTGAAAACGCAAACAACACGCTGATTCGAGATACTGAAACGTCTCTGATCAACTATGCACAGCTAGGAGAAACCGACAACTTCAAGCAGGATCCTCAGCTCAGGGAGCGTCTAGCATTGCTCAATGACGTCCACAAAGCTAAGACGCTCGCGAAATTCACAGAAACTCGACGAAGACAACTGCTCAAATCGTTCACTTCAGCACTCACAGAAAACTCGCAGAAAAACGGAACAAAGGCCCTCGACTTTTACGCCTACGATTGTCAGCGGTACGTGGGAGACATTCTCGCATGGGTGTATTCTTGTGTGGTTCTTGAGACGGAAAATACGACTATTCTCATTGGTCAGAATGACCCTGAACTGGTGGACAACTGTTCTCAGAGTTTGTGTTCCCCTCTGAGACTCCGAGTGGAACGAGCTGTGGCTTCGCAGACTCGAGGACCGCAGATTTTCAAAATTGCTGGACTTGTGGAGTTCTACAAGTCCATGTTGTCTAAACAACTGCCCAACTCGCAGTTGGTAGATACTCTCACCCAGCTCACAGCCTTCTGCAACCAGCATTTCACCAAAACCTGCGAGTCACGTGTTCGAAACGTGTCTGTGTCGCTTCCCACTTCTCTTTCCAGCGACTTGCAGCCTCCGGAGTTCCTTACACAGACCCTGGTGGACCTCAAGGAGATCCTGGAGGCCAACCAGCAGTATTCTCTGGACGAGAATGTCGTTCGCAAGCATATCGACAACTCCCTGGACCCGTATATGGAGTTTTGTCGTCGAGTTGCGCTTGACGGAGCTGATTTTGACGCCGAAATCTTCCTTCTCAACTGTCTGGACCAGATCATCGTCACTCTCAAGCTGTACTCTGCATCTGAGTACAAGGTAGAGTCTTTCCAGGCCTCTGTGGACGAAATTGAGCAGGTTTTGACCGACAGACTGTTCCACAAGTTTGTTAGACAGGTTGGACTGGGAGACGATCTTGAGCCTACTCAATTGTCGGAGATTTCGTTCCAGCTGGACGACTTCCTGCCTTCTGCGCTTACAGATCTGCATTCCATGCTTTTCCGCATCTCTTCGCCTACTATTGTGGAGAACATTGCACGAAACTCGACCAAGAAGTTTGTGGAGGAGTTTTCCAAGCTCGAAGCCAAGGTCAAGGACAAGTACAAGGTGGAGGGCGAGTATCGGCAGTTTTTTCCTCGAACCACCGAAGATGTCGAGCTGCTGTTGGGTTTGAGGGGGTAGCTAATGGTAGTTTAGTAATCGCATTGCATATATAAATATGGTAGTATCGTATCGTACCGGTACGTACCACCTACCAGTTCTTCTTCTACCCCATACAATCTTCCATATGCATGAAATAACTTTAATAAGTAGACTCGTCAATAGGGACTTTTCACATACAGTGCGTATCAGTCGACACATCATATGCGCGATAATCGTGGTGTGAGGAGGAGAGAGGGCGACTTTTAATCACGCTATGAACAACTATTACGCCGTCAAAGTGGGCAACAATCCGGGCGTTTACACCTCCATTGAAGTGGCCCGAAATCAGATCCAAGGGTATCCTAATGCAGTATGGCAGGGGTTTGATGACTACTACGAAGCTGAGGATTTTGCAGGGGTGAAAAAGGTGCTGAAAACGCATTATGTGGTGAAAAACATGGTTTTTGACAGTCTGGCTGTAGCCCGCAGAAATGCCACTGGATCGTACATTCAGGAGTGCCTTTCTTTACAAGATGCAGAGTATCATGTGTCTAGAAACGGATACACATCTTATCAAAAGAGATTGGGAGATGAAATCATTTTTGTCGATACTGAAGGCCGTGTTATCACTCAGGTGTTTACAGATGGAGCATGTGCTGGAAATGGACAGCCAGATGCAGCTGCAGGAGTGGGTGTCTACTTTGGAGTGAACAACTCAAGAAACCACTCTTCAAGGTTGAATGGCGCTCAGACCAGTCAGAGAGCTGAATTGGCAGCTATCAAAATGGCTTATGATCTGATCGCAGCTAGAAAAGATGGGTTTTTGTACGAGATTTGTACTGACTCTGCATACGCCATTGACTGTCTGACTAAATGGTGCATTACATGGAGACAAAACGGCTGGATCAACGCCAAGGGGCATCCAGTGGTCAATCGTGATTTGATTGAAGCTATTCTGGATCTGAATCAGTCGGTTCGAAACGTGATTGGTCTGAAAAAAGTGCAGGCCCACAGTGGACTTGAGGGGAATGAAGAAGCAGACAGACTTGCTAAGGAGGGTATTTATAAGTAGTTTAGGAATGCATTCACTTACTTTTTGGCGACACGTGACTTATTTGTCCCCTCCAAGCGCCCCAACCACTTTTGCTGTCAGTTGCGGCCATATCCTGGTGAAAATACGGCTTCCCGTCCGATCAGCCATAGTCAAGCACCAGAGAGCCCAGTTAGTATTGTAGTGGGAGACCATACGAGAATCCTGGGTGCTGCAATTTTTTGCCCTCCTCGAAGTGATGAGGGCAAATTCGGTTTCTATCTTTTGCTCTGTTCTGTCTCCAACCTCTGTTTCGGGTATAAGTCATCTCAGAAACTTTACAGAGGTACTCTAGAATGATCGAACGATCCGATCAAGCCAATATGATAGCAATGACTTACTTACACTTGGAGTGGGTATACCCAATAGAACATTCTTCAATGTTCGGCTTTCGATATTTTCTAAGGTTTCGGGAAGCCATCAAGGTTTAGATACGATGAGCTCTGGTCGTGTGATGTTTATCAGCATATTGTGGACTCCAAATACTACTTGTAAAGCAGTAACAATAATTTTTTTTCAAATCAATCCGGATTTACTCGCTTGATACCCTCTTTCTTCCTTTCTAACACCTTCCAACTCGTTCCATCTCATTCCTCATGTTTCTCCTGTATGCAAGATGAAGGCTGGTCGGCGTTTTTCATGCACTTTTTTTTTGCCACCAGCCATTCTCCTGAACTTAGATCTGGTTTCCAAAAGTTATATAAACCCCGTCTGGTCCCCTTTCAAACAGCAGAATCAACCAGTTCACTCTGAGTCATTCTGAGACAGAGCTGGAAAGCCTGTCTACAACGAGGACACTGTCCGTTTGAGTTGTACAACATGAGGACGCTCCTAGCAGTCTGATGACGTTGTTTAGTGGGCAATTGATATGGTGAAATTCCGAATCCCACTCTTTTGGTCAAGAGACTCACGCGATGACACGTTGAAAAACATGTGAGCTTAGTGACCTGGCCAAGTGTCAATGAATCCCTGGTTGACCTCTTTGTTGAAGTGTCAATAAATCCACCGGTTGACCGCCGTGCTGAAGTGCATGAGTGAAGAGCCACAGAGCCGCCAGAGCAAAGCGCCAGACAGTTAATCTGCAGAGCCACCGACATCGAGATACTCTTATGAGATACTCGCTTCTCACAGGTGAGATCCCTGTTTGAGATTCCTCACAGGTGAAAGTCCTGCTTGAAAGTTAAGAGAAACTCATAGGGTGCAATTCCTTTTTGAGATACGTACTCATGTGCCGCCTAGAACTGAAGAGCCAAGCTGAAATGCAAGAGCTGCCGGTTGCTGAGAAGCTGTGCTGTAAAGCCAGTTGAAGCCTAGAGCGAAGATCTTACACGAAAGTGTCATTGAGCCAGTACTAGAGCTGAAATGCCAGTCAGAGCCAAGTGTTGAGCCAGAACCAGCTGAAACGCTAGAGTCAGAGCCATGAGCCAGAGCTATATGCCAGAGCTTCACCCATAAGTCCAAAGAGCGATAAGTGTGTTTACAGACCAGAGCCAGTGAGTCCCATGAGGCCATAAGAGCAGCCAAGAAGTTCCATGAGGCCATGAGAGCACAGTCAGAGCATTGAGCCACTAAGTCCAAAGAGCAATAAGTGCCAACTGAGTCAGCCTCACGCAACCTAGCCCATAAGTCCAGAGAGCAATAAGAGCATCAATGATAGCCCATGAGTCCTACAAGGCGATAAGAGCTGTTGATCCAGGCAGTGCAAGCCGGAGTTGACTACAGCAAAGAGCCAGGGCTAGCGCCGAGGCCAGCATACGTCATAGGAGTAGGAGTTGAACCTCTAAGAGGATGTAAACTTCCGAACCTGTTATTTAGTTAGAGGAGTAGGTGAAATTCCGAACCTCTGGGTTAATAAATCTGGACAAAAAGTCCCACCCAAATTTATCAACTGTAGTTATGATTGTAGTGAACCAGTAGCTAGTCGAAAGATAAGAATCTCCGAGAAAAGATCTCTGGAAAACGATGGACAGAATATTTCTCGTGACGAATATTTCTCGTGACGGAGTCCGATCTATCCTTTGTTACTGTCGTATTTTTTGACCCTTTTCGGCCGTTCTGTCGAGGCGTAGCATTTTTTAGCGCCCGGGGAAGTAATTCCGATGGGGTAGCAAGACTGTAGTGTGGTATGGTGGGTCCTTGTCCAACTGTCACGTTTGACTTGGCGTCAGTCTTGGCAGATAGGCATCTGCGGCCCTAGCTCGCTGCGTCCTTCATATCTGCTATCAGTTCTGAATCAGCTGATTTCTTCCGCTAGTGAGGGACCGAGTAGCGGATCTATGTCTTGGCATAGGCAGCATTCCAATGCTTGTGTCCCCACAATCGTGTCTTAGCCGTGCACTGCTTAACGACGATTAACAGACTGCTTATCTTTGTTCCGTATACTGTAAACAAGCCGACTTAAAGTAAGCCGACTTAAGCAAGCAGTCAGGCACCGAGTCATTGACAGATAGTCAGATCCGGGTATGAATCAAGTATATGACATACCGTTATCTTCGGTCTGTTATCGCTTTTGAAAAATCAATAGAAGCCTGACTTATAGCCAACCGGTCCGTTCATTTATCACCCTTGTTCATCCAGTTGTACGCGGCTACCCTTATCTCCAAACCTTACTCGAGGCCCTTAGCACAGCCAAGACAAACTCCTGTCAGACCAAGGCATTTCAGACGCATGCTGCGTGGAGAAGCGGAATTCCTTGTCTGGCTGGGGTCGTGGAGGTGTTGTATATAATGATTGATCTCTCAGCTGTTTTTCAACAACAATGTCCGACTCAGCTTCCAAAACCTCCTTCACATCTGTGGAAAAACACCAAGACGAGCACCAAGTGGCTGAAGTCGATGAAGTGCCTTTTGAGCTCGACAAGGAGACGGATCGACGACTTTTGCGAAAAACAGATCTTTACCTATGTCCGGTTATGATGTTTGTCTACGCTGTGCAGTTCATGGACAAGTCTACCAACTCTACAGCTTCAGTCATGGGACTAAGAGAAGATCTGGGTATGAAGGGAAACATGTACTCTTGGACAGGTACCGCTTTCTACCTCGGATACATGGCGTTTGAGTTCCCTGCAGTGTACATGCTCCAACGGTTGCCTCTGATTAAGACTCTCTCTACTTTTATTATCATCTGGGGTATTGTTCTGTGTCTCCATGCTACTCCTAATTACCCTGGTTTTATCGCTCTGAGAGTCATTCTGGGTATGCTTGAGTCAGCGGTAACTCCTGCTTTTGTTGTGGTTACTGCTCAATGGTACAAGAGAGAGGAGCAGTTTCTGAGAACATCAATCTGGCTTGGATCCAACGGTATCGGTATTATTGTAGGATCTCTGATGGCTTATGGTCTGGCCAACAACCCCAACCTCCCTATCCATGGCTGGAAGCTCGTTTTCATCATCACTGGAGTCATCACTATCTTTGCAGGTATCCTTGTGCTGTTCCATATTCCTGATGATCCCTCCAAGGCTTGGTTCTTGACTGAGGAGGAGAAGAAACTCATTCTGGTACGAATCAGAACTAACCAGCAGGGCTTCGAGAACAAGAAATTCAAGAAGGAACAGTTCGTGGAAGCTTTCACTGACGTGAGAACTTGGCTCTACTTCTTCTACTGTGTCTGTCAGAACATCCCCAACGGAGGACTCACCAACTTCAACACCATCTTGTTTTCTGAGACTATCGGTCTGGGACCTGTCAGAGGACTTTTGATGCAGTCTCCTCAGGGAGCTACTGAACTTGTCGGATGTATACTCTTTGGTATCCTTGTTCAAGTCACGCAGAAACGACTCCTCATGTCTATCATCGCTCAGCTCATCTCTATTATTGGAATGTGTCTTCTTGCATTCATGTCAGATAACCAGGCTGCTGGTCTTGCCGGTCTCTACATTGTCATCATCTACCCTGTTGGTTTCATTTGCATTCTGTCGTCAGTGGCTTCTAATACTGCAGGCCATACCAAAAAGGTCACTGTCAACGCCATTCTGCTGATTGGATACTGTGTAGGCAACCTGATAGGTCCTCAGACTTTCCGAGCTTCTGATGCCCCTGGTTACGTCCCTGCCAAGGTCTCTATGCTGGTTCTCTTCTGTATCGCTATTTCTCTCAACGCTGTTCTCATGTGGGTCAACGCTAGAGAAAACAGACTGCGAGACGAGGAAGGCAGCATTGCTACCCCCGAGCAGCTGGAGAAGATCCAGTGCCAGGATCTCACCGACAAACAGAACCGTTTCTTCCGATACGCTAATTAGTCCCTGTAGCTTCTTTATTTAATTAATTATTTATGTGTGTGTCTAGTTATATAAGTAAATCTCAACTATATTGCTAACTGCATGTCTACGTCTTAACTACAAGTTGAACTGTTAATTCCGGGAGACATCCGGGAACTTTTTGGTCTCCAGGATTTTTTCGTCCAAATCGTCTTTTCCACCTTTTTCACCATGGATTTATTGCCCAAAATCCCAACTTTATCGAGGTGAAACTTTGGTGTAAACGGTAATATTAAACTGAAAAATAAAAGATAATATACCCACGGAGCTGTCAATCATACAAGCGCTACACGAATTCAATAGATCATATCTCATTAGTTTTATATATGCGTTCAAAGTCAAGTGATTACTCGTTGAGCAGAGGGTACTTGATACCCTTGGCCTGGAGAGCACTCTCAACCACCTCCATGGCGGCGATACAGTCCTCCTCCTTGAGTCGGGGAGCAATGACCTGCACTCCGACGGGGAGACCATGCATCTTCTCAGCGTTGTACTGAGAGTAGGCACCTCGGGCGACAGCATTGAGCTTCTTGAGGTTGAAGACGGCGGGCAGCTTGTCCTGTTCTCGGTCGACCTTGGTGACGGGCAGAACTCCGGCAGAGTAATCAAGCAGGTTGAACATGAAGGTGTATCCACAAGAAGAGATAGACTCGTAGAGACCGTTGTGGGGGAAGGCGGGGGTGGCGTTGGGGACAGTGATGAGGAAGTCAATGCCAGACTCCTGCCACTGCTCAAAGAACTTGTTCTTGTATCCCTCTCGCTCGTAGACAAGATCCCATCGCTCGGTGATGGTCTTCTTGTTGAAGTCTCGGACCAGAGCGGCCCAGACCTTGTCGCCCTTGACGTGCTCAAGGTACCAGGCCCAGATCTTCTTCATCCATCGGGGGAGGTTGCAGGCAAAGAACATTCGAGCGACACCAACATCGTTCTTCTCGGGCCAGATCTGGTCTCGAGTCGAGATGGCACCGGCGTCAGAGACAAGCAGCTGAGAGGCGATTCGCAGAGCGTCCAGAGAGTTGGGAGGGACCCACTCGACAGTCTCGTGACCCTGAGCCTCCAGGGCATCAACGGTCAGCTTGAGGGCTCGAGCACAGGCGGGAGAGGGGTCCACAATGCCGTCAGTGTACATGACACCAAACTTGAGCTTCTTGGGGAGGTTGGCCTCGGTCCAGGGCATGGGGTGACACGAGTAGTCGTAGTTCCAGGGCTTCTGGTCGACAATGGCCTTGAGGAAGAACTTGAGATCGGCCAGAGTTCGGGTCATGGGCGAGTAGACAGCAGGGATACCCTCCTGGCCAGGCATGGTGGTGTTGTTGCCGGCCTTGGGGAATCGGCCAGTGGAACACTTGACGGTGTAGATACCGCAGAAATGCGAGGGCAGTCGCACGGATCCGGCGACATCGGTACCGATACCAAGTCGAGAGCCTCCGTAGGCCAGCAGGGCGGATTCTCCACCAGTGGAGCCTCCGGCGGAGTGGCCGGGCACGTGAGGGTTATCGGTTCGGCCCCAGACGTCGTTGTAGGACTCGAACGACAGCAGGGTGTAGGGGACGTTGGTCTTGACGAAGGGAACGGCACCACAGTCCTTGAGCAGTCGAATGATGGGGGCGTCCTTGGTGAAGGGCTGGAAGCACTTGCCAGTGTAGCCCATGCAGGAGTCGTAGCCGGTGACACCGGCAGTGTCCTTAAGCGAGATGGGGAAGCCGGCAAGAGAGCCCTCTGTGTTGGTGTTGGCAGCCCACTTCTCGGCGTCCTTGATCATGATCTCGGTGACGGGGTTGCAGTGTCGCTGGGCCTTGAAGGCCATCTTTCCGTAGGCCTTGAGCACGTCGGGGGCCTTGAGCTCGCCGCTCTGGACCTGACCGACAACCTTCTCGGCGTCCTGTTTGAGAATCTCCCGCTCCTTGTTGGTAAGAGGAGTGTTGTACTCGGGGAGGGCGGCCATGCGGTCCTCCCGCTCCTGTTGTTTGGCCTTGATGGTCTTTTTCACGTAAAAGTAACCCATTGTGTGGTTAGCTGGTGTTGGGAGAGGTCTGGTGGGACAACCATGTCTTTATATAGAGATGGTGTAGACTAATCTGGCTGAGGAACTAATAGCCGCCAGATAAGAAATAAGCTCTGGCACCCCACGACCATTCATAGCCGATGTGCGGACGGCCTACATGCCGCATACACTTGCCTATTTGGGTAATGTTGGGAGGAGCTGAGGCCGACGTAAAAGATGAAATATCGGTAAATGAGGTGTTTTTGTAGATTAAATGTGTTGGGGAACACTTGTTATGGCTCAGGACACGTAAACCCGTTTTTCTTCCCGTCAAATAACGCCATGGAAGCTCCAACTGGAGAGGTGAAAAACGAGAAGCTCAATATCGCGCCGCATAAGCGCTACCGCAGAGTTTAAAGTCAAGCAAGTGAAAAACACTTTTGGGAAAGTTGATTTGGGGCTGTGGAAGAAGAATTGGGTGTTTATAGGTATGGTTTGAATCCTCTCGATCTCACGGTCATTTCTATACCCATATCACCTCTCTAGCTCTCTCCTACCTCTCCCCAACTGCCACCCCTCAGCTACCTTTCTGCTGCAAGACCATACGCACCCCGCTTTAATGTGGAGTAACCATGAGACCAAAGAGAGGCCCAGGCTAACAGAACAAGGTCCAGTCGAGGGAAACCAGAGCCGCAAGCCGAATGGAGATGCTTGGCTTGTGGCAGATGCATCCAAGACGTTTTGAAAAGTTGCAACTTGAGATGGGCATTATTGTTGGCGGCCCGATTTACATTTCATCTGAAATACGGCCCGAGAGTTCAGAACGGCTTGTTTTCGGGCATTGAACAAGAGAGTACCAGTAAACGTGCCACAAATAAGTAAATGGGTGTTCAATTGTGGGTTAAAGGAGTGCAATGGTATTCCATATATACCATATACCGTACGTTCTGTCATCTAAAACATGATAGGCTGTCGGTGATAAGAGTGAACTCTCCGAGGCTTGAGGTCTCAATCTGTTTTGTTATTACAAGCGTTGCAAGTTTGTTGTTTGGCAAATAATAAAACGCAGTAAAACTTGGGACAATTGAAATTGATGAAAAATGACAAATAATAAAACACGCTCGGCTGCACTCCATTCAGGCACTCCACTCAAGTCAAGTCTAGACATGCCCACGAAATACGGTTAATTAGCATGGTAGGGTAAATGACAACCTGACGATAAGAACTCTCAAACATGGGGCAATTAATCACACATGGTCTCGGAACTGCTTCCAGCCGTTTTACACGCACATGCTCTTCCAACCACGCTGGCTGCTCCCTCGTGCTACGCCTCAAACGGCTCCCACCCACGATGATGTACGCGTTTTAGCCCGCATAATTCCAGCCGGTGGCGATGCCAATCAACCAATGAGAAGATGGCAAGGGGTACGCGGCCAAGAGAAATCCAGAGAGATGATGGGAATACAAATCGGGTGGGCTGTAGAAGGGGCCTATTTATATATTAGTCAGGTTACGCTGGAGTGGGTGAGTGTAGATGTAGTTTGGTGGCGATTGCGAAGGGCTGCGATGGTTGCCATGGGAACCGCTGAATGGGATTGTTTAAATGCAGATCGTTACGATTTGGGAAGGAGTAATATCGGGGGTTTCAGGTACCGTGGAGCCTAATTGGGGGTGTTGATAGAAAGCTAAGATCCGGGAGATTCTTGCTGTGCCAAAATCGCGTTCGTTCATCCAATTCCTCCCCCCCAAAACACGGCCTGCAATTCTCATCGACACCTTTAAACTTCTTTGTGTGGTGGTTACGAAAAAAAGCCAAAGCCAAATTGCAGTTTGCCTGTGTTGCTATTTAATTTGCATTTGCATATTTGTCTTCTCTCTGAGAAATCATCGATACACATCAAGGTGAGTAAAAAGCCCTGTTGAAGGCAGGTGGCTGGGTGCAGGGCACGTGGCCGGGTGGGAAATTGAAGCGCACGCCGTTGTTTTTTTGGCCTAAAGAAAACAATTTGCCAACACTTGTTATCGTGTTGCTACTGGATCAGTGGCGATACTCAAGGGTGTCATAACAACCACCATGTTGTGACTTACAAGCTACCGAGGGTCGTCAGGAGACGCACGCCAGCCTCATGAGCCTCATCGGCTATCACCCGTGGCACGGCCATTCATATCTGATACATCAAGTATCCTCTCTCATCCCCACACACTAACTCAGATGTCGGCATCCCTAGAAGACCTGATCCCCCTGGTCAACAAACTGCAGGACCTCGTGTTCAACACCATTGGCTCCGACACCCTCGACCTGCCCCAGGTCGTGGTGGTTGGCTCCCAGTCGTGTGGAAAGTCGTCGGTACTGGAAAACATTGTGGGAAGAGACTTCCTTCCCCGAGGCACTGGTATCGTCACCCGACGACCTCTCGTGCTGCAGCTCGTCAACCTGCCCTCTGAGGAGAAGGACCGTCCCGGATCCAGCGGCGAGGTGCACACCCGAACCCCCAAGTCCAACGCCGTTGAGTGGGGCGAGTTTCTGCACATTCCCGGCCGTCAGTTCTACGACTTTGAGGAGATCCGAAAGGAGATTGAGAACGAGACGGTGCGAATCGCCGGCAACAACAAGGGCATCAACCGAATCCCCATCAACCTCAAGATCTTCTCGCCTCACGTGCTCAACCTGACCCTGGTCGATCTGCCCGGTCTCACCAAGATCCCCATTGGCGACCAGCCCACCGACATTGAGCGACAGACCCGACACCTCATCTGCGAGTACATTGCCAAGCCCAACTCCATCATTCTCGCCGTGTCCCCTGCCAACGTGGACATTGTCAACTCTGAGTCGCTCAAGCTGGCCCGACAGGTCGACCCCCATGGAAAGCGAACCATTGGTATTCTCACCAAGCTGGATCTCATGGACCAGGGCACCAACGCCATGGATATTCTGTCTGGCCGAGTGTACCCTCTCAAGCTGGGCTTCATCGGAGTCATCAACCGATCTCAGCAGGACATCCACGCCAGCAAGCCCCTGTCCGACTCTCTGGAGGCCGAGCGGGAGTTCTTCCAGAACCACCCTGTGTACAGAAACATTGCCCACAAGTGCGGCACACAGTTCCTGGCCAAGTCGCTCAACCAGACGCTGATGAACCACATTCGAGAGAAGCTGCCCGATATCAAGGCCAAGCTCAACACTCTCATGGGCCAGACCGAGCAGGAGCTGTCCAGCTACGGCGTTTCTTACCTCAACAGCGGCGAGTCCAAGGGTACTCTGATTCTGCAGCTCATGACCAAGTTCGCCTCTACCTTTGTCACCTCCATTGAAGGTACTGCTCATGTCTCCACCAAGGAGCTCTGCGGAGGAGCCCGAATCTACTACATTTACTACGATGTCTTTGGAAACGCTCTGTCTTCGATAAGCCCCACCGCCAACCTGTCTATCAACGACATTCGAACCGCCATTCGAAACTCCACTGGTCCCCGAGCTTCGCTGTTTGTGCCTGAGCTGGCCTTTGACATGCTGGTCAAGCCCCAGATCAAGCTGCTGGAGCCCCCATCCCAGCGATGTGTCGAGCTGGTCTACGAGGAGCTGATGAAGATCTGCCACAACTGTGGATCTCCCGAGCTGTCTCGATTCCCCAAGCTGCAGGCCAAGCTCATTGAGTGTGTGTCCGACCTGCTGCGGGAGCGACTGGGCCCCACCGCCTCGTACGTCGAGTCGCTGATTGCCATCCAGCGAGCATACATCAACACGAACCACCCCAACTTCATTGGAGCCGCCGAGGCCATGGCCACTGTGGTGGAGGAGAAGAAGCAAAAAGAAAACGCCAGCCGGCAGAAGGACATGCGACGAAAGCATATGGATATGCTCCCTCCCAACGGCAAGGATACCCCCCAGGCCATTGAGAACGGCCCCGACGATGACTCGTCGTCTTCTCGACCTGGTTCTACCGAGGGTGGCAAGGACCACCACCACCGAGAGCCCCACCATCATCGAACCCCCTCCACCGCCACCAACGCCTCCGGAGAGCCCAAGGACACCTTCCTCAACTACTTCTTTGGCAAGGACGCTGATGGCAACCCCGTCATGCCTCCTCCCGGAGCTGCAGGCGTCAAGGGCCAGTTCCCCAACGGCTTCTCGTCCGGATCGCAGAAGGGCGCGTCCGAGAAGAAGCACATCACGGACCCCATGGACACAATGGCGTCTGCATTTGACGAGATGGATATGGAGGACGGCGACCAGCTGTCTGACCGGGAGAAGCTGGAGACGGAGCTGATCCGACGGCTGATTGTGTCGTACTTTAACATTGTGCGGGAGTCCATCCAGGACCAGGTCCCCAAGGCCGTGATGCATCTGCTAGTCAACTTCAGCAAAGAGAGCGTGCAGAACCGGCTGGTCAGCGAGCTGTACAAGGAGTCGCTGTTTGACGCGCTGCTGTTTGAGGACGAGAACCTGGCCCAGGAGCGAGAAAAGTGCGAGACGCTGCTCAAGACTTACAAGGAGGCTTCCAAGATTATTGGCGAGGTGATTTAAAAATAATACCCGTTAGCATAGAAAATATTTAGTGTATATACGTTTGTGATGAGTAGCCCAGGTAGCGTTAGCTACTTGGTGCGAGTAGCAGAGCAGGTGGCGTTAGCCACTTGCTCAGAGTGTAGTAATTGTGTGTGTTTCGTTCATTACATTAAATTAACTATCGTTGGAGAGGACTCTAAGCTTGGAGTAGAAAGCATCTATGTCCAGGTAGGTTCCCTTGAGCCATCGGACACCCGACTGGGCGTCAAACTCGGTTCGGGAATGCAAAACTCGTCTGTTGAGGAACAGCACGCACGAGTTCTCCTCCATCTTTGTTCGCAGCTCGTTCTCGGCACTGGTCAGGTGCTCCTCAAACAGTCTCAGACCTTCTCGGAAGAGATCGCATTTCTCTCCTCCCTCAACCAGCTCAACGGCATCAAAAGGTCCCTGGAAAGGAGGCGCGTAGTTGATAGCCTTGGGGTTGGTCCACTTGGACTTGTCGGTCTGCTGATGCTCCACAATCATGGGCACAGTGTTGTGGTAATGCTCACCGTCATTAATGTAGTGGAAGGTCAAGGGAATCTCACAGAGAGCTCTGTAGGCCGCAGGGTTCTTCTCCCACACGTATTTAGCTGAGGCAAACGAGTCGGTGAAAATAGACTCACCTCCCTTGGCCTGGTTTTTGATAACATGCAGCAGCTGGATTCCAGGAGGAGACTCGTAGTAGAGCAGATCCATGTGCAGAGGCAGGTACTGGGAAGTGTAGGCCACGTTTTTGGGGTTGGGCACAGATCGGGTATCCCAGGATCGGCCGTAGAAGGTTTCCTTGATGTATCCAATCTGCTTTCCGACCTCTTCAACCAGAATGGGCTCGGCTGTCACTGTTCCAATATCCTTGTCTTCAGCATCAACCACCTTGGTGTTCTGATCAGGCAGACCGGTCACAAACGCCAGGCCGTAGTCGTGCAGGGCCTTGACGATCTTATGCATTCCCTCGGTGGTCTGGTACTCCTGCCACGTGGCCTGAATCTGGTTTTTGTCCAGAGCAGCAGTGATGTCCTTTCTCTCCCAGAGATCAATAGGCTGGGCCAAATGTCGTCGTTTTCGAGAAGCCTCAGGAGACTGGTACTGTTTGAGAAAGTGGGCGGTGTAGTACTCTTGGAAGCCGTCTGACCACTCGATCTTCAGTCCATCAATGTCAGTTTCGTGTTGGCAGATCTTGGTGTCCTTAGTAGAGTACACTGTCGAGTCGGCCTGACCCTCCTTCTTGCCCACATGGATTTTCTTGGGATGAACGTCCTTGGGCAGCTCGCCGGAAGAAAAGTATCGCTGAGAGGTCGAGGGATCAATAGCAGCTGTGGACGAGGCGGCATCTCTGAGGAAAAAGTTGGAGTAATGGACTGGAGTCGATCCGGGCTCCAGTTCGATTTCCAGGCCGGTTTTGGTGACACTCTTGAGCTGGAGCAGTGCCCGCGAGCTTGCGGAGAACTGTCTGGTGTGTCGCACGTGTCGCAGACCCTTGATAGTGTGTAGCATGGTGTGTGAGGACAAGTCATGGGCTGCAGAATGTGGGGTGAGTTTAAATCTTTCAATGGTCCGATCCGATGGATCCGATGGGGTTTGATGTGCATGCCTTTGCCGTTTAGAGGCATAGTAGCCGAGGTTCGGGTGGAGTGTGGAGTTGGCGATACGGTACTACAAGTAGCGGGATTACTGGTTTAAAGGGATTTTTGGATATATTGGGGGTGCTTTGGTTGCCCTTGGTATCCTTTTTATCGTCTTTATGCTTAAGCAATTTCTTCTTCATATGGAGGTCTAATTTAACTGCTGTAACTCTGCGTATATTGAGGCAGCTACAAGTAATCAAATGAACAAAAAGAAACAGCAACACCAAAGAACGCCCATTATCCTTACCATGAGCCCCATATTCTTTTCCATGGTTTTTTTATTGCAATTTTCATCCCCCTTCGTCCACCTCAACCAAGTTGTAACGACTTCTATCACTCTAAACCATCACTCTTCAACATCACTACACCATGGACTATCAACCAACAACAGCCACACTAATTAACAAGCACATTTCTCGCCTCAAAAAACAACTGCTCAGAGATATCTCTTCCATATCCCTCTTTGATACCCATGCTTCTAAAGGCATACCACTAACAACCCTATGCGGTAACTCGGTCAACAGATTCTCAATCTACCTACGATTGCTGCATATCATCAAAAGCTGCTTGGACAATAACCGAATAACCACAAAAAGAGACATTTACTACGACGCTGTGGACCTGTTCAAGAATCAAGGAGTGGTCGACAGTTGTATCGCCAGAATCGCAAATGATCTTCTAGGAGTACCCCGTGACTCTCTCAATGTCGTCGCTGCTCAAAAGGGACTCATTTATTCAGCATGCGTTTCAGCTCTAACTATACGCTACAAAGACAACTCTAGAGCTACAGTGATTCTTCCGACACATACCACTTCTCTGGTACCCTATACGACAAACATATGCGATATCAAGCTATCTCCCCTGGTGGAAAACATTCTGGTGGTTGAAAAAGAGGCTGTTTTTACGACATTATGCTCTTACATGCCTGAAAACACTCTTTTAGTGACCGGAAAAGGATACCCCGACCATATGACCCAGGATTTTCTGCGTTTTTTCGAACAGAAACTGCCCATTTTCGTTTGTGTCGATGCCGACCCTCATGGGGTGCATATTGCTGCTACGTACAAGTATCGGTCTTTTGTACGAGCTTCATCGTTGGAAGGATTGGGGTCTCGGATGTCATACATTGGTGTTTCTCTTGTAGACTTCCAACGAGGTTATTTGCCCTTAGAAGACAAGAATCGGAAGAAGGCTGGACTGTTGCTTACTTCAATATGCGACCGTCAAGAAGAAAAGCTGGAAGAGGAGGATTATGAGGAGATGGATAAATGGAAACTGGAGCTTCAAAGGATGTTGTTCCTTAGTAAAGTCGCTGAAATGAATGTAGTTGGGGAAACTGGGGAAGGTGGAGAATTAGCAGAGTATGTTTTTTCCAAAATGCATCCCGGAATCAGCTAATAGATTTACGTGTTAAGGTCAGTGCATTGTATATAATTTAATTAGTCTTCTTCTTCTTTCGAACGAGGTTCATGTTGAGCGTATTAACAACAGGTCGCTTGAGCTCAGAAACAGCAGGAGCAGCTCGGTCCAACTGTCCCTTGACATTCACCCTGCTCTGAGCAGGTCCATCTTCCGTCAGTTCTCTGTTAGCATCGATAACCAGCTCGGTGGTCTTGTAGTCCGACTCGGTGATGATTTCTCGTACATTTTTGAACTCCTTGTAAGACAAAGAGGATGCAGGGTCTTCGGATTCAGACTGAATAGCACCCTTGACAACACCGTCAACACCCATGAGGCCAACCATAATGCCAGCATTGAACTCCTGACGTCCCTGGATCTCTTGCCAGAAAGCTTCAATGCTGCAAGTGGTAGTACGTCCCTCCTCAGCCAGAAAGTCGAGGAAACGAGACTTTGGATCGTCAGGGAACCGAGGCAGCTGGTAGATGGCCAGCTTGGAGTCGGATTCAGACACTTCTCCAAACTCGGGCTTTCGATAGTTGAAGATATCACCCATGGTCCACTTGGGCTTGTCCTCAATAAAGCTCTGAACAGTTCGAGTTTCAGCTCCTGGAATTCGAAGAGTCGCTTTGGGAGACTCAAAGTCGTCCAGAACTCCGTCCAGACACCCGATCCACCACTTGGTGAGCTGGGGACCGCTGAGAAAATGCTTTTTGGGGTAGTCTGCAGAGAAGGGGAACAGGTACTGCTTCTCAGGACGAGCAAATAGGCAGATTCGAACTCGCTGACCGGGATGCTGTTTCAACAGAACGTCAATGATGGCTCGTGAAACGTCTCTCATGGAAACTCGAACAGATTCTCCATCCACCAGGGGAGACTGGCCAGTAGTGTCTGCCTTGGAAACAAACAGAGTGACTCCTGTGGGGTCGTAGAAAGCGTAGATTTCGAGAGCGAAGAGAATGGTGGTTTCGTAAGACAGCACAAACATATGAGTAATGACAGTGTGTTGTTTTCGTCGTTCCAGAATCTCCGGAGAGACCACCTTTGGAGGTTTCTTAGACGCAATTTCCTTAGACTCAGAGGGTTTATCAGTAGATTCAGAGGTAGTCTCAGTAGTCTCAGTAGTATCAGTAGTCTCAGTAGTATCAGTGACAGCTTCAACAACCTCCTTAGCTTCCTTGACCTCAGCCTTTTCGACTTCCTTGACATCAGACTCGGCACTTTTCACCTCAGCCTTCTCCTCAGTCTCATCTTTAGCCTCCTCATCTCCAGCCTCCTCATCACCTTCCTCTCCCTCCTCATCGCTCTCATCGAAACCGTCTAGAACATCATCCTGAAAGATCAAAGACCGCTTACACTGACGTTTTTTCGTGTGGTAGTGGTGGAACACAAAGTCGCCGGGGAGCTTGGGCAGCACCTTTCCAAGGGCCTTGACGAATTGCTCGTTAACCTGGCTCATAGTGAATGCTGATCTGGCGTTGTGTGGAGACGCGAATTGAGTTTGTTAATTGAAATTTCGCGTAGAAAAAGGTGCATGACAGACAAGGAAGGCATGCCAACAACATGCACTGTATAGATCAGAGAGATGGCGGAATTTCAGGAACAGTGATCATCAGATGGAGTGTATGACTCTTGATTTGTGTAAGAAAACGATTTTCAGAGTTCAAAATGTGTGACTCTCTTATCTCTGAAGAGTCTATCTAGTGAGTCAGAGCAAGAACTGAGAGACACCTGATCTACGATGCTGTAGAATAGTAATCAGCTGAAACTAAACCGGCTCTGACTCAAACAACCTCCAAACACAACTCCCACACCATTGCTACTCGATCCATCGATATATATCACTCACTTCTGTCCAGACACATTACTTAACATTTGACGCCGTACTTGATCTCCCTACTCCCAAACAGTTAACAAGGAGGCTATTGGGAGGAAAACAAGACCACGCTTGAAAGCTATAAAAGAGTCACATTGAGTCTTGCCTATCACCCAAAAACCACGTAAATCGATCGGAATAAAACCTGGCGGCTATTAATACCCAGGCCCATCTCAAACACTCCTCCCTCTTTATGTCGTATGAGTCACACTGATATTTTCTGCAGACCTCCCAACCCCGTTACCCTACCTGCTTATCAGAAACTGGGTTGGGTGAAAAGTTTACTCCATCGTTTCTTCCACCACCACACCATGTCTGATATTAAGGAAACCACCGAGGCTCTGGCCAAGACCTATCTCGACGAGGAGACCGGCGAGCAGGTCTCCAAGTCCGAGCTCAAGAAGCGACAGAAGCTGCGAGATCTGGCCAAGAAGAAGGCCGAGAAGGCTGCTGCCCAGCCCCAGGTTGAGAAGAAGGAGAAGGGCCCCAACGAGGAGGAGCTGACCCCCAACCAGTACTTTGAGATCCGATCTCGACAGATTGATGCTCTGCGACAGACCAAGACCCCCAACCCTTACCCCCACAAGTTCCATGTCACTACCAAGGTTGACGAGTTTGTGGAGAAGTACTCTGGTCTTGCCCGAGGAGAGGTCAAGAAGGACGAGGAGGTGTCTGTTGCTGGCCGAGTCCACACCCTGCGAGCCGCCGGATCCAAGCTGCGATTCTACGTTCTCCACCAGGAGGGCAAGACCGTGCAGATCATGGCCCAGGGCCAGGACAACGAGGGAGACTGGGCTATCCATGATCTGATCCGACGAGGAGATGTCATTGGTATCCGAGGATACCCCGGTCGAACCGAGCCCAAGAAGGGAGGTGAGGGAGAGCTGTCTGTCTTCTGCAAGGAGCTGGTGCTCCTGACCCCCTCTCTGCATATGCTGCCTACCCACCAGTCTGGCTTCAAGGATGTCGAGACCCGATTCCGACAGCGATACCTGGATCTGATCATGAACAACGCCACCCGAGAGCGATTCATTGTGCGATCCAAGATCATCCAGTACATCCGACGGTTCTTGGACAACAAGGACTTCATTGAGGTCGAGACCCCCATGATGAACATCATTGCTGGAGGAGCCACTGCCAAGCCCTTCGTCACCCACCACAACGACCTCAACCTCGACATGTACATGCGAATTGCCCCCGAGCTGTACCTCAAGCAGCTGGTTGTCGGCGGTATGGAGCGAGTCTACGAGATTGGCCGACAGTTCCGAAACGAGGGTATCGATCAGACCCACAACCCCGAGTTCACCACCTGTGAATTCTACGAGGCCTACGCTGACGTCTACGATCTCATGGAGACCACCGAGCTCATGTTCTCCGAGATGGTCAAGGAGATCACCGGATCCTACAAGATTGAGTACCAGCCTCAGGGACCTGAGGGAGAGACCATGTCCATTGACTTCTCACGACCCTGGAAGCGACTCGACATTATCGGCACTCTTGAGGAGCGTCTCAACGTCAAGTTCCCTCCCGGAGACCAGCTTCACACTGCCGAGACCAACCAGTTCCTGCAGGAGCAGCTCAAGAAGGTCGGCCTCACCTGCACTCCTCCTCTCACCAACGCCCGAATGCTGGACAAGCTGATTGGCGACTACCTTGAGGACACTTGTATCAACCCCACCTTCCTCTACGGTCACCCCGAGATGATGTCTCCTCTGGCCAAGTACTCTCGAGACCGACCCGGTATCTGTGAGCGATTCGAGGTCTTTGTTGCCACCAAGGAGATCTGTAACGCCTACACCGAGTTGAACGATCCCTTTGACCAGCGACAGCGATTCGAGGAGCAGGCTCGACAGAAGGATGCCGGTGACGATGAGGCTCAGCTTGTTGATGAGACCTTCTGCACCGCTCTCGAGTACGGTCTGCCCCCCACCGCCGGATGGGGCTGTGGTGTTGATCGACTCACCATGTTCCTGACCAACTCCAACACCATCAAGGAGGTGCTGCTCTTCCCCGCCATGAAGCCCGAGCAGACCGCCGACAAGAAGGACGAGTAATGTATGTAAGAATAGAAGGATAAGTTAAGTGATATGAGCAAGTACAGTGAAGTGAATGTATATAGCAAGCAAAAAGAGAGCCAAATCAGCTGTTTAGTTAGCTTTTAAAAGGAAAAAAAATGATATCCGTGAGATTCGAACTCACGCCTCCGAAGAGACCAGGAAATTTGTTAAGGTATGACCTTAACCTGGCGCCTTAGACCGCTCGGCCAGGATACCAAATTTGTTAGCTGAAAAAGGGCCCTGTTCAACAAGTTCTAAATTCCGTCAAAATCGAGAAATACGCGTCCTAGCGACTATTGAAGGGTATGAGGAGGTGAACATGTCTTGAGAGATTCGGATGGTGCTAGATTTGAACCATTTAACGTAGATATAGCCCTCCGAAATGGCGTTCTAAGATCACGAAATAAGGTTTGAAAAGTCACAAAAAATACATTAAAAATTCAAAAATTCGATAAAAATGAAAAACAATTCAGAAAAAATGATAAAGCAAATATAATTCACACCACTGGCTTAAAACCAGTCTTAGGTATTTAGAAATTCATCAAGATTAGTTATATTATATACATGCAATTAGTAGTCCTTCTTATGAGCACCGGGCATCATAATGGCTCGAGGAATGAGCCAGGTGAAGGTAGACTGGGGTGTAGCCACACCTCCAAATCCGTTGTAGCAGCCCAGAAGACCAGTAGAAATGCAGAAGCCTCCTCCAGCCTGAGTCAGCTTGGGGTTATTCATGAAGTGACCGGAAGCCAGGAAGATGATGGCCAGATCAAGCGAACAGAAGAGTAGGAAGAAGGCTACCGTTGCTTTTACTGTACACAATGTCATGAGAATAGCAAAGATGAACCAGCCCATGAGGAAAAGTCCAACAGCCTGTGAGAACTCATCTGGGGTAGCGTAGTACTTCTCAAGACCGATAGGCAGATGGAGGAGACCCCAAGACCACCAGAAGCACGAGAAACAGAGGAAGACGGTAGCAGCAAAGGTGTTCTCAGCGACAACCTCCCAGATTCCAGCAACAAACTCAACAAGTCCTCCTCCAAAGAGAGCACAGCCGACCATAACGTTAGGAGCATGAACTCCTCGAGCGTTAACAAGACACATGCCCAAAATGAAACAAGTAATAGAGAAAGAGAAGAGACCGATAGGAGCAACGTTGGCAAATCGTCGAGATGGAATAGGAGCAGAACCAGGGTTAAGAGTTCCTCCAAAGGCGCTCATAAAGTCGGACTTGTGGTACTTGACGCCAGCAATGTGAATGTACTCTCCGTTGGTTCCAGAGGTTTCGACCTTGGCCAGCTTCACATCGGAAGCTTCATCGCCAGTAAGGCCCTGAATGTCGGAGGTCTGAGAAGAGGCAACAGCGTCCTCCTCAACAACGTGATTCTTGGATCGATGGGAGATCTGGTGGTCCAGGTTGTATCCGTGCTCGAGATCAACAATGTGAGACATGATGGAGGTGGGCGTGTGATTAATGCTATTACAAGCCAGGCTCTTGACTCTTATATATATGTTTTTGTAGAGGCTTGAGTCCACTTCTGGTATACCTGCATCGAGAAGACTGCAGGAGGATGCACTCTAAAGAGCGTAAGGACACGGTAAAAGCGAGTTTGGCTCTACTTTTCGTTTTGCACCGTAAAAATAGACTTGTGCGTTCCCCAGGCTTCTTCCCCCAGGTTTTCCGTCTCTTCGATACCTCTATACAGAATTCTATTGATCTTCTCTATCCGTACTGGCCAATATTTCTCTTGTCTTTTGTACAAAAACCAACTCTGTGCAAGTCGTTTATTCTCTCGTAAAACCTCAGGCAGGGCACATCCGTGAAAATGCCGACCGTATTACACAACGAATTTACCCCTCCTCATCACGCCGTTTTTTGCCCTGAACCATTGTCTCTACTCTTTTCGGGCTTAACGGATTTTAGCGGTTGTGTTGGCTCCAAAAGACAGGCTAGAGAAAAAATTAGACACATCAGGGTGTTTGCCGAAATATATAGGTTACGATTATCAACTCGTCGAACAGATAGCTACTTCATAATGAGCCCCAACACTCACCTCAACCTCTCGTATAACCCTTGAGGTCCGAACTCAAACCTCCCCGAGGCAGGACAAATCAAAGAGCGGCAAATACCAGCAATTGTGCCAAAAGCCGAACCGCGATGCTTCAATAAGGTACCCCGCATTGATTTGATTCCACTGACGTTGCAGAAATACCAGCCTGTTTCTTTGTCCAGACGCTTGATGTCGGGCAAAATTCGGGGTACATGCAGTTGCAAAAACCTACCTTGGGGTTTGCCTTTTGGGCTGTGTTTGAAAGAGGTTTGATGGTCGCTATAGACGTCCTGGAGAGAAATGAGATTGATTTTTGAAAATGAAAGATTCTAGAGATTCCTATGGTATAAAAAACATCCCAAAACCCCTACCATAAGACCAGTTTTGGTGATGGCTCAAGAAGTATAAAGTTCAAATATGGTTTTGTTCATAAACCTTTTTCGTGGATAGCGCAAAAAAAAAGACGAGTGTGAAACTCGGAGCTGTATTCTCATGTTGAACACCATCACGGTTTACCACTCCTGTGGGTTCTCAGGCACACATTAGTACAATGGTATAGTTACACCAAAGCGAAAGAACACGTAAGTACTTTCTTATGTAACACCCTAGTTGCACCACGTTTCCAAATGGTTCTTGGGTGCACCCAATGCATCACACCATTCTTGGGCCACAGGCTTGGCAGCACCAAGGAGGTTGGAAATGTGGGAGATGGGAAGTCGACGCGGATATAGGAGGTTTAAGCGAATCCGGGCGAATGGACGTCATGAGGCAGGTTTGCAGTTTGTGGCTGACGTTCTATGACTTGGAACAAGATATTGGAGGTAGGAGATACCTGTACTAAACCAATGAGAGACCTTACAAGTTGTTAACATCCGTAATGTGTGATTTCTTTAGCTCCGCTTATACGCCACAACCCTGCTTGTTTAGTTGTTTCGAACTAAATCTGTAACATTGCTACGTCTTGCTGTTCATGCTAATTTTATATTTTCTAAATGCTCCTTGATCAGGCAATGGAAATAGAAATCTCCTTTTGCTTCTCGACTGCTGCCGTCCACTCTTTCTCGGCATGCTCGTCCTTTACCAATCCCATCAACACCTGACCAAATTCTCCTCCAACTCGGCCCATGGACTGAGAACAGTATGCCAATTGCAGCCAGATGTTCGCAGATTGTGTTTCGTTGAGGTTAGGGAGATGTTCATCGAGCTGCTGGCTCAGCTGCAGAACAATGCATCTCAGAAACTCGCCTGCTGACTCGTTTCCAGAGTCTGTGAACGTCAAACGGAAGTTTGTAATAGTTGCAAACGCGTGTTCTCGCACAATTTCAATGTACCGTTTGAGGTACTTGTCGCTGACATCTTTGTGGGGAATATCAGCTAGTTGGTTCTTAATGTAGGCGATTCTAGACGCGAAAAAGACCTGATGGAGAGCTCTGTTTGAGTCAACAGAAGAGGCTAAGTCGCTGAAAGGAGGCAGTCGTTTAAGATATGACACGGTCTTAATAATTTGAGGCAGTTTCACAGTTTTGGTTAGTTGGGCTAGTAACTCGTTGACCAGTAGTGACTGAACAGACAGGACTTCCTGTAGCACCTTTTGAATGATCTTAATATTGGGGTATCGAGAAGAAAGCAGTTTGGCATGTCCAACGATATCCAGAGCCTCGGAATACAGTCCGTTTGTGACACAGGCACGTGTCAAAGTAGGCAGTTCGAGAATCTCGCTCACTTTATCAATGTTCCGTAACAGTAAAGCAGGAGTGTCTCTAGAGTTACCCTGCGGAGGAATCTCCACGTCGATTTTGAGATCCGCAGCCTTGTTGGAACTTGCGCTGAATGCTTTGTACTCTGTCTCGAACCCACTTAGGTTCTTGGCTGCACTGAGAAACTGTCGATGGCCTCCTTCAGCCAAAGTAGCTAGAGTCTTGACATTGTTGTCGTATGAAGTTTGCAGGTACTGGGCCTCCTTGTCAAACTCGTCTCCAGCGTCTCCTGCAGATAAGTGTCGCAGGGTCTCGAGATATGTAGCTGCTGCTGGGTCGTTTTTGATGACGGCAGCTTCCGACGGCAGAAGATCTTGTGTTAACGTGTCGAATAGAAGATCCATTGTGTGTGACTAAGCTGGGAGGCGATTGGATGCAATAATTGAGGGCGATGCGGCGTTTTAAACTCCTTTTTAGCAGTTCTGCTCGTTCTAAATGCGGTATGCTGGCTTGAAAGTTCACCAAACTATGGTGGTGAGTACGTGTCGACAGAGTTTATTCCAGAGGAGGTAAACACGTCTTAGGAGGTATTATTATTTGAGAGATAAAAAAAAGGCACCATAAAACCTCGGCAAACCCGACCACGTATTTTCATTCATCTAATTATCTCCCTCATTATCCAACATTCGCTTTTCTCGACCTCCTCTTTGGGGTTACCCGGCCGAGATCCCATTGCATGCAATCGCACATGTAACTCGTCGACATTACACAGCAATGGAGGGCTTGTATTTCAACATCAACAAGTGAGTATGGAGAAGAGGAGGAGTTCCACGGGGCCACAGTGGTGGTGCGATTGGTACTGTGGAAAAATTGCATCTCGAAAAGCCTGCTGGTGATGTTGGCCACCATACAGCCACCATACATATCGAACATGGTGATACTCAATGACCCATGGTATGACAGAGCCAATGTCGAACTCACGACGTAGACAATGCTGCCCTGACGATATAGCCCCTCGAACACAGTCATTATCATACCCCTCGCAACTTACTAACCCAGCGGCTACGTTGAAGGTCTCGTTCGAGGCTACCAATCCGGTCTGCTCAAGAACAGCAACTACACCAACCTGACCCAATGCGACTCTCTTGAGGATTTCCGAACCCAGCTGTCGTCCACCGAGTACGGCAACTTTCTCTCCAACATCCCGGCTCCTATTTCGACGTCGACCATTCAGGAGAAGGCTGCTGCCAAGCTCATTGCCGAGTTCCGATACGTGCGAGCCCAGAGCGTGGAGCCCATGACCAAGTTCATGGACTACATCTCTTACGGCTACATGATTGATAACGTTGCTCTGCTTATCAACGGTGCTCTTCACGAGCGAGACAACACTGAGATGCTGGAGCGATGCCATCCCCTTGGATGGTTCGATACTCTGCCCACTCTCTCCGTGGCCACTGACGTCGAGTCTCTTTACGACACTGTGCTTGTCGACACTCCCCTGGCTCCCTACTTCAAGGACTGTTTCCAGGGAGGTGTGCACGAGCTGGACGAGCTGAACATTGAAATCATCCGAAACCGGCTGTACAAGGCGTACCTGGAGGACTTTTACAACTTCAGCTTGTCGCTGCCAAGCCCCTCGGACTCGATCATGAAGACTCTGCTTGATTTCGAGGCCGATCGACGATCCATCAACATTGCCCTCAACTCTTTCGGCTCTGGACTGTCGTCTTCTGACAAGCTGTCGCTCATGCCCCAGTTTGGCCAGCTGTACCCCGTTGGAACCGAGGCTCTGTCTCGAGCTGAAGACGTGGAGCAGGTTCGAGCCATCATCGACGGCCTGTCCGACTACAAGGGAGTGTTTGACACCACAGACAACAAGTCGCTGGCAGACCACTTTTACAAGCGGGAGATGGATATGTGCAAGATGGCCTTCACACAGCAGTTCACGTACTCGACCATCTGGTGCTGGATCAAGACCCGAGAGCAGGAGGTGCGAAATATCACCTGGATCGCAGAGTGCATTGCCCAGAATCAAAAGGACAGAATTAATAATTATATTAGTGTCTTTTAGGGATGCACCAACGACACTACTTTATTATAGCTAATAGATACGTTAACAAGGAGATGAGGAAGTACCAGTATAATAGTTGGACTTCACGTGTGGTATAATGTTTAGGCACAACTCGAGCCCCACTGTTACTAGTCTGATTCCAGAAGTTGCTTAGGCGAATAACCACTTGGGTATTTCTTGTTAGTGACACTAGGGCATGTGTGTGATCCGTGAGGAGATGAAAAGACGTTACAGTGGGGTTTACAGGTGTTCATCAGAAGCTCTTCTTAGTATACAGCTTTGTTACGGTCTACATTCGCCAACAGTTTATAGTAACACCCGTCCTACAAAACGAATCTGTCAGTGCCGTAGGAAAACGAGTAAACGAGTCAAAGAGAGGTCACTATATATTTCTTGTACGGTGCTTTCACATGTGAGTCCAGCGCTACATTTATCACTTAGTATTCCTACAGGCTATGCTAACGAAAAGACGGGGAAGGGTCTAATGGTCTCCTCTTTGAATCGGACTGGATAATTAAAGAGGGGTCTTTCAGTACAGAATAAAAGTAGAGAACAATCAAATAGGAGAGCACTTGCATAGTCTGATGGTGCAGTTGGTGATCTTGATGAGTCTATGAACCACAGTCCTCATTCAACTATGCTAACAGATCGTTACCAACTTCTAACACTCCATAGCTGTGTAATGGATCACAAGACCACTATTTTTAGACCACCGTTTGATTACTTTAATCTGGATTTTTTTGGTTGAAAATATTTCCTCGATTTCGATATTTTTTCACTTCAGCCCATAGGTTAGACTGTAGAGAGCAACGAAAACAAATGCTCGATAGATGGTACTGTTCAGATCAGAAAACTACAGTATCTTGAGAATTTTGGCACTACTTGTAGCCGCCTCAAACCGCTCGACTTGCGTTACGTTACATTACAACTTGATTTCTTTTAGACGTGCTCTTCAGGGAATACACGATTGGTAGAGCTAATGGCTATAACTGCTGAAGTCAGTAGCAGCAACTGGCAATTTCAATAACCGCCTATGGCCATGTCTGACACCTCGCCGCACGATAAATGCCGGGTGTTTCACTTGTCCTGTTTCCTCAACCATCTCCAGTTCCCTCTTCCTATATAAACCGACAAATTCCGCTTATTCCCGCTTAATTCCGGAGTTTTTTTCCAGCCGCACCAAGGTTTCAGAGTTTACCCGAAGGTTTTCTGGCGTCCATAGCCGTCTAGCTCCCAAACGGTCTTTTCCGAGTCGGTTTTTTCGAAACACTATTCGGTGAGGCAAGACAAGAAGGGGCTGAGAACCCATGGAGAAACTAGCTGGGAGGCTGTTTCAGACCGCTGACACCCCGGATATTATTCTTCTGCATCCCCGCGTTTGTTTCTAGCTAGAACATCTATATAATATCGCACTCTTCCATCCATTCTTCTCTGAATGTTTACACTACGACAATAAGCAGGCATGACCAGGCATGGTAGCTGTAAGCGCGGTGTTAGAGATGAGTGGATATTGCTTTTGCTGGTGCTGGTGCCTACAGTGTACTGTTTGTGCTGAGACTGCCGAACGGTTCTTGTCGCATTGCATAAATGACATCACACTGTGGACTTTCCCCTCAAGTGGACACTTTTCAACAAGTAGCATAACGTAGTTGCCCACCGTGACGTCATGCCCCATTCTCAGCCTCTCTTAGGAGGAGGGGAACATAAGTGCAGCTTTTCGGCGTCACATGACTGCTGCCTGAAAAGGACAAAAGACAGGGTGGGGAAGGTGTGGGCGAGGAGTCGGGTGCACCTGTAGAAGGGGCAATTGATGGCTCATTTTCCCGGGCCCAAGACACGTGTGTGTGGTCTTATTCGCCTCCACGTGAGTGACCACATGAGCATCTCGCGAGGTTATTTTGGATTACTTGCTATGCGGTGGGCTGTTTTTTAACGTTTGGAACCCAACTCTATTGCTCCAAAGTAAGTTAGATGACCAAGTTCCGGGCTGGGCAGCACTAAACATGCGAGATAGAAAGAGGAGCTTGGTGATATTGAAGGGTAAAATAAAGGTAAAAAAAGGCGCTGCTGCTGGCGGAAAAATGCCCCAAAACGGTCGGAGGAAAATGGCCGGCGTCCAGAAACAACAAATGGCGCGCCGGGGGGATTAAGAATACGATCACATGCGGGTTCCTCCCTTCCACCTCGGCTTCTGCAGTCTTGGTGAGATAAAATTTGGGAGAAATTTTCGTTCAGTCCTTATTTTAGAGTTTGGGGTCGCGAATTTATTCCCAAGCCTTTTTGTTCTCGGCCGTTTGGGAGGATTAAGTAAGCACATTGTGGCTCTTGATTGGCCGCCCCGCATGAGATAGACAAGCCCAAAGATGCACTTTAAACAAAGAGGAGAAAAGCCAAAGTGTTTAAAGTAAAGGTCATGACGACAGACACCTTTTTAGCATGAGGGGAAAATGGAAAAATAGGGGATCGGATGGAGCTATGATAATGTAAGGGTGGTTAGTGATCGAGGCACAACGCCCTGGCGAACCACACAGGTGTGCATCGCCCGCCTAATGCCGGATAAATTGCGCATCAAAGGTGCGGTGCACCTCCAATAGAGTTTTTAAACAATGATCCGGTGGTGCGGGAAAGCTGTGAATTGGGCCCGTATGGTGTGTTAGTGTTAAGCCTAAGCTGAGGTGGTGTGAAACACAAAGCTACTGCGGACATGAAATAAAAACTAAGGAGGTTTTCTTTCTTCACAGCTTCACCTCTCCTTCCAAGCACAATACGAAATCAAACAAGACAGTAAATTCGACAGTAAATTCGACAGTAAATCCGGCCACAACACTACAAGACACACAAACGCAACCACTTCTTCGCTACACACAGCTACAATGGAAGACTTTCTATTTCCTGGAAAAGGAGGACCGACCACCGGCATCACCCGCAACGCTGGAGATGTCATGACGGTGGCAAAGGGGTTTGAATGCGACTCGCCCATGCAGCTCAACTCGCCACCAGCCGAGCCCCAGACCGACGATGAGAACGACACCGACATGAAGGATGTCATTACAGGCACAGACGTCCAGTCGCCGCAACAGCCATGCCAGTACACCTCGAGGTTTGCCAAGGCCAACAACTTCAACAAGCTCACGGAGGAGCCCCAGCCCGTGGATGTGCTTGGAAAGGGCCACTTCTCCAAGCTGTCGCAGACCCTTTCCAAGTCGTACAGAGACAGCGACTACACCTTCAGAGAGCGAGTGCCCTTTGGAGAGTCCGACGAGTATGTCCCCGGCATGGACTTCACCCAGCAGCAGAGCGACACCAAGAGCGACACAAACACCAACCTTTCGGGACCCGCCAGTGTGGCTTCCCCCCGACGTTCGGATACCGGAGAGTTCAACTCCAGCACAGGCTCCAGCTCCGTGGACCTGGCGGCCTCTGCTGCTGCCTCTGTGGACTGGAAGTCGCTGCCGTTCAGCACCCGAAAGAAGCTGCGGTCTGCTATTGCCGAGATGCAAATGTCGCCTCTTAACACAGTGTCGTCGCCCATGTCCATTTCCGTCAAGGACGACCACGTCGCCAACTCGTTGTTTTCGCCTCAGTCGTTTGGCCAGAACTCGTACGGTGGCTCGGCAGGTGCTCCTCCCGCCATCCCCTTTTCGAAACGACGGTCTCGAAACAACACTCTGCTCAACTCGACAGACAACATGTCTTCTGCAGCCTCGTCGCCTGCTGCCAACTTCCTCGCCAAGTTCTCTTCCCCTTCCGTTTCCCGCTCTGCATCTGTTAACATGGGCCACATGACCACTCTGGGAAGCCAGCCTGAGGGTTGTGTTGCTGGCACTCCTACTGGCAACGCGGAGTTTTCTCTGACTGCCGATGCTCTCACTGGAGAGGAGATTGGACGGTACACTCTGGGCCAGAAGATTGGCTACGGTGGGTTCTCGGACGTGTATGAGGCTGAATGCAAGTCTCTGCGTGGTGGAGAGCCCAACAAGACCAAGGCCTGCAAGGTGGTCAAGAAGAACGCCAAGCTGGTGGGTCGAACGAGCGAGTCCGACCTGTCCGGTATGGACTCTGCTGACTCGGCTTCTGCCAACTCCAGACGAAACTCCAACTCAATCACCTCTCTGCAGGACTGTGGCATTGTCTCTGATGAGCACTTGCAGATGCTGCAGGAGGTCAACATTTGGAGAACTCTTCGACACCCCAACGTGCTCGACCTGGAGTACGTATACGAGGACAACCGGGCCATCTACTGCTTCACCTCCAAGATTATGGGTGGCACTTTGTTTGATCTCGTCAAGCACAACCGACAGGGTATTGATGTGGAGACTGCTCGACAGTATGCCTTCCAGCTGGCATGCGCCATGTCGTACCTGCACGAGTCCATGCACATTGTTCACCGAGACGTGAAGCTCGAGAACTGTCTTTTGGACCCTCAGGATGATGGCTCGTACAACCTGCTGGTGTGCGACTTTGGCATGTCTGACTACATCAACCTTGACGAGGAGCATGAGAACTCTCGGCGACAGAACCGGCCTATTGGCCCCTCCACTTACTCCTCTACTCTTAGAGGAGGCTCCACCACCGCCAACGGCACTGCTACCCCCGTTCCTTCCACCCCCTCTTCCCAGGGTGGATCCATGAAGCGAGACAACCTTGGTTCTCTGCCCTACGCTGCTCCCGAGCTGCTTTCTACCTCGGAGCCCATTTACCACCCCTCGGTGGATATCTGGTCTTTTGGCGTGGTGGTGTACGCTCTTTTGGTGGGCAACTTGCCCTTCACGCACTCTTTTGTGCCCAAGCTGCGGGGTCTCATTCAGAACGCCCAGTGGGACCGAGACTTGCTGCGAAGCAAGCTTGGCGAGGACGACGAGGACTGGATCGAGCTTCTGGAGAAGTGTCTGACTGTGGATCCCGAAGAGCGAGCCACCGTCCGACAGATCCTTACCTCTTCTGTCTTTGAGTCTCTTGCCGAGGCCCTTGTCAGCGACACTCAGTGAGGAGCGACTACTACAACATAAAACTAGCTACTAACAGTCTTTGCATGTGTCAACTTATTATATTGACACCTTATGAATAATGAATATATTGCATGAACATAAAAACAACGAGTACACTGTAGAATATTGTAGGAATCATTATCATAAATACTAAATACTGTCTATTTAGCCATGCTCATCAACAGGCTTCTTTTTACTCGTCCTTCTTCAGCTCCTCCTGTCCCTTTTTCAGGTCCTCAATCTCCTCAATAGCCTTTTCGGCCTTCTCTTCAGTCTCCTTGGCATCTTCCTTAATATCTTCCTTAAGAGCAGCCTTCTCAGCCTTGCCCTCAATATCCTTCACAGTCTTATCCGTCTTGTTGATTCTGCTGGTTCCCTCTTCGGCCTCATTGTGTCGTTCCCACAGCATCTCAATGTTGAATCGAGACAGGTCTTCGTACTCGTCCACGACAGACATTCCAATAGACGCCTTGAAGCAGTCGACCAGGATGATTTTGTCGTAGTTTTTGAGATCGACGGAATGGCCATGATCCTGACCGACTCGAGAAGCTACAGTCTGAATGACCTCGTCTCGAGTAAGACCGTCAAAGTTTCTCAGAGTAGGTCGGATAGCGTACTTGAGAGGTTTCTGGCCCTCCTTCTGGTGGAACTCAGGTCCCAGAACAATATCGCACAGCTTTTCGAGCTCAGGCTTGCTAGCACTGCAAGTCAGAGTCACAGGTGTAAGACGCTGCACAAACCGAGTGGACTTGTTTCCAGTGTCCTTGACGCTCTGGCAGATGGTCTTGACAAACTCCACGGGCTTGACGGGCTTTCTGGTTCGAACAAACAGCATACACTCACAGCCCAGAGGCAGAGGAGTGATGAGATCCTTCTTGGTGTCCTTCATAGCAGCGACCTCCGCAGACATGGCCTTGTCGATGTCGTCAATGTCTTCGATATCATCAGCATCCTCATCGTTCTCAACCACAGTAGTACCGTACAGCTTGTCGCACCACTCGTTCATCATCAGCCGGACCTCGTTCTTGGCCATGTTCTCCTTGCCTCGAGTATAACTGACGTAAATGCCCTGGTAACGGGGCTCCACGTTCTTGATGGCTCCAGGCAGGTACCGGGCCTTTTTGTTTCGCTTGTTGGCGTCTCCAGAAGGTGCTCTTTTTCCCATGTTGTGTGGTGAACGAATGAACAAAAAAATTAACAAGGTTTGGCAAGATCAGGTAATTTAGTGTGACCAACTAAGACAAGGGAAGCAAGTAGAAAAGACATGTTCCACACAGTGTTATCAATATAAATATAAATATCCTCGCATATATCCATCCTTGAGTCATCAAGTGAAACGTGAGGGCTCTGGCAGCTCTTCCATTCACTGTTTTGTCACACAGTCACATCTGCAAGGCCTATGCCATACTTCGCTATTTTACAATGTCTACAACCTCTTTTCTTGTTTGTGCAATTCTTACAGTATATAACCATCATCCTTTTAATGTAAGCATCCAGCTTACTCGCAAACCTCCTCCTTGTCCTCGACAACCACCTCCTTGATCTCCTCGATGGTGGTGTACTCGGACTCGGCAGGCTCGGGCTTGACAAGACCCATCTCGTTGAGCTTCTTGTCGGTCTGCACTCTCCAGGCGGTCCACTCCTCGAGCAGTCGCTTTCGCAGCATGATGAGCTCTCGAGAAGCCTCGGAGGCCTCCATGGCGTCGATCTCCTCGAACTTTCGAGAGTACTCCTCCAGGTTGTTTCGGATGTCCTTCTTCTGCTGCTTGGAGAGCAGAGTAGGAGGTCGGGGTCTCCAGGCAAAGTGCTTGAATCGGTCGATGGACTCCTCTCGCTGCAGCTGGCCTCGGAAATCCCAAATCTTGTATCCGTTTTCGGTATGGTGTCTCCAGTATGAAGACCAGGTGGCGACAAATCGTCCAGAGGGGTCCCACTCGAGAGCAGAGATTCCGTAGTGCTCGGTGGAGCCGAGGAAGTGCAGGTTGGCAGGCAGGTCCTTGTCGCCGTGCTTTCGGTCACCCTCGTAGTCCATGTCCCAGAAGTCCAGGTCGATGGAGTTGGAGCCCTCGATCATGACGGTGATGAGGAATCGGCCGTTGGGCGACCAGAACAGCGAGTTGCAGTTCTTCTTGTCGAACGCCTTGATGATCTTCCACGTTCCCTGAGTGCCCTTGTGTCGCTCGAGAGCGTAGAAAGACAGAGTGTGTCGGTTGGCAGGCAGAGGGCCATCGTAGTTGGTGGTGGAGTCGGAGTTGGAGATGGTGACGAATCGGTCTCCATGGGGCTCCCAAGCCATGTTGGTGACGGTATCCTTGAGCTCCATGACCTCAACGGGCACTCCTCGCTCGCAGAGTCGGAAGAACTCGAGGTTGGTGAAAGTGGACTTCTTGGACTTTGTGTGTCGGTCGACCTTGACGCACAGGAATCGACCCTGGTCCTGCCAGTGGATCTTGCAGTCGGCCACGTTGAACAGGTTTCGGGTTCGCAGCACCTCCTTGTTGGACGCCTTCATGAGGACGACTCGGGCAGTCTGGTTGGCAACCTCGGGAGTCCAGTAGCAGAGAACAGACTCGGTGGCAGTCTTCTGTCGGCCCTCCAGGTTGACCAGAGCAGGAGCCCACTCAAAGTCAACGATACCGGGAGTCTTGACGGACTTCTTGTCCAGAAGAGACATGGTCTCGGTCTCGTAGATGCTGAGCTGCTCTCCAGGGATCATACGGGCAGCGTACTTGTCGTCAGGAGAGAACTTGAGAATGGGCCAGGACATGGAGGCTCCCTTCTTCTCCGGGGGCATGGCAAAGGTTCGGACGGGGAGTCGGGTCTCGAGGTTCCACACAACAATCTGCTTACCCTCATCGGCAGGGCCAAAGGGAATGGACTTTCGTCGCTCCTCATCATCAGGAAGAGCAAGAGGAATGTTGGACCAGGTGACGAGGAACTTCTCGCAGGGAGAAAACTGCACCATCTTGACGTTGGGATGCTGGAACTTGCAGATGGGAGGAGACCAGTCGGGACCTCCCCACAGCTGGACACCCTGGGTATGGGTGGACACAAGGTAGGTACCGGTAGGAGACCAGTAGACCTGGGTCTCGGTCCATCGCTCACGATCGACATCGGCCTCAAGGACATCACCCTTCTTGTTCCAGAAGACACCAACATTGTCGCCTCGGTGGAGAACAAACTGATCTCGTCCCTGGGGGTCCATGAGCCAGTTTCGCAGATGACCCTGCTCCACAAAGGGCTCGCTCTCGGGCTCCACAAAGGTCTCGGTGCTCAGAGTGTCGTACTGCATGCCGTACTTCTCCACCTCGCTCAGCTTGTTGACCAGCAGCTTGTGGTTCTTGTCAAACTGCTTGTTGTGGAACGACTTGACGGCCGCAGCAGCCATCTCTCCAGTCTCGTACTCAATGAAGACAAAGCCGGTCGACTTGCCGGAGGCCTCGTCGAAAGGAATAAACACTCCGTCCTCCTTGATCTTACCAACAGCACCAAAAAACTTCTTCATCACGTTGGCAAGAGCGCCCTGCTTGGCCTGGGGAATCACAGGAGCACCATCAACGACAATGAAGGACTCAAAGCCCTCGTCCGCGTTGACGGCGTACTTTTCTTCCAGATCGGAAAAATCAATGTCGGTAATATCCTCCACGGTCATGTTGTATGTGTGGTTTAGATACTAGGCTGTCCTTTTTTCACCACAAGAAACTTTGGCACGCACTTTTTTTCACCAAAGAGAGGGTAACCAAAGCCTAACGTTATATGGGCTGTGAGATGCAGCCTAACGTGCAGCAAAACGATGTGGTCACGTGATGGGGGATAATGGAACGCGAAATGAAGGTCACGTGATAGCCGTGGTCGTGTGTGTTTTTCCCCTGGTTTGATTAGGACACTTCTAGACGTGCACCGTTTGGGGCTTGTCGTGTGGGCACTTTTGTAATTTATGGGTTGCTGCGTGTAAAATTACGTGTTGCAGAGATTGAGATCTGATGAAAGAGTAAAGTAGAGGTTTTGGATGAGGTAGGTGTAAGAGGTTGGTGGGGGTAGGTTGCCTTCTCTTACTATCTGCTATCTTGGAGTGGTGTGTGTGGTTTTGTTGAGGTTTGTTATGGTGTTGGGATTTAGTTAAGAGTATTGTTAACATAATGTAAGAGTCTAGAATCGATGGAATGGGTGACGAGGAGAAATATTCGATATTAGTGGAAGGCTATATTGTCCCTTTGTATTCGTTATACGTCACTGTGGAGACAATGTGACACTGGTGATATTATATGAAGGAGTCTTGTTCGAGAAGTGGATCTGAAAGATGCAGTGCAAAGGGGACTAAAGAAGACAAGAAAGAGGAAGGGTCTACCACGGAACTCATGCTTTTTCCATAAGTGTGGTACGCACTGACTGGTAAGATCGGTTAGGAAATACAATATCTATGTAATTCAATGCATTTCCAGTAGTCTAGACTGTTGTAAGTGCTGTATTTAAACAACTCTGGTTTCTTTCATCAGAGCCTTTCCTAAAAAAAAACAAGACTAACAAATACGGTTGTTAAATTAGCACCTAGCTAATTAGTGATCAAGCTGGTATCTTTTGACGCTAGATCATGATCTACTGTACAGTAGAGCATTGTCAGTAGATTCTGGGCTGGAAGGTATTATAACCAGAGATTTAACCAGTAACTAAGAGAATAATTAATGAATGAAAGGATTCTTCTTTTTGGTATTTAAATTACAATCAGAGATGTAACAGCAATGCTCGGCACACTATAGTTGTTCTCAGTACTGTACAAGGACTGCCATTACAGAAACTGTATTGAAGTAAACCAAAAGATTTCAAACATCATCGTTTCCACTCACCCCAAAAATTTTCAATTTCAATATATCCTCCTTTTCTCTCAATTCAGCTCATTTCTCCCTGTTTTTCAAACTCCACAAAACCCCCTTTAATTCCTCCCAATCCTCCCAACTAAAATACAAGCCCTAAATGGCCTTCCCATAGCTTCATCAATCAGTGCACCACAAACACCATCACTCAAAACACCCCCCTCAACCGCCTGAACACAAACAAAAACCTCCCACTCCACATCCAACCCACTCTAACCCTCCCTCACACCTCATAACCTGTGTGCTGTCTTCTCCTCCAAACTCTCAGCTCGAGCGCAACTCTGAAAACAAGGTTTCGCTTAAAACCCATTTCTCATTCTAGATAAGACCTGTAAGCTGAAGAAAAGGCACCCCATAGCTATCCCGGTTTACACGTGACAACCACCACTCACGTGATCCCTCAACCTCCTTTCCACACACCCCACACGTCCGTGCGCGCTAAACCCTTCGGGTTAGGGTTTCTCTGTGCAGTGCAGCATCGCGGATGCGAAACAGTGATCTTTCGGTATCCGATAATTATTCCGCAAAATGAGCGAACGAGACGGATTTCTCGAACAGGGAACGCGCGACTCACGTGACCACGACCATGACTACGACGCCCGTGACCAGTCGCAGACCCGACGTCCTTCTCACAGCTTCCAGTCCGAGAAGAAGCCTGATAAGCGGTATCTGTATGCTGGTATTTCGTTAGTGGTCAGTTTGATTTCGTTTGTGGCGCAGACCGAGACGGCTGGCTACGTGGCGCACAATCTGCAGTACAAAAAGCCGATTTTCATGCTGTATTTGACCCATTCTTCGTGGGTCTTTCTGCTCCCCCTGCAGCTGCTGTTCATCAAGATTTTCAAGCGGTGGAAGACCCCATGGAGAGTCTTTTTGCGGCGTCAGTATGAGCTCGTGCTAGCCACAGCTCGGGCTACTCAGGAGCATGCTGGCGACTTTTCCGGTCAACATCCGCTCAAGTACATTGTCGTCACTTCTTTCTGGCTCTTTATTGCGCTGTCCTTTGCAGGATCATCGTGGTACATTGCCGTTAACCTGACGACTCCCTCTGACCTGACTGCTATTTACAACTGCTCGGCGTTTTTCGCCTATGCATTCTCCGTCCCCATGCTGGGAGAGTCTCTGAAGCCTGCCAAGGTTATCAGTGTAGTTGTGGCTATTGTCGGAGTGCTGATTGTCTCTTACTGGGACACCAACCAGGGTGAGGGAGAAGTCTCTTACCCCCACAGAGGCATTGGTAACCTCATTATTGGTGTTGGAGCCATTCTTTATGGTCTCTATGAAGTCATGTACAAGAAGCTGGCTTGTCCTCCAAACACCATTTCTCCTCGACGACAGGCGGCTTTTGCCAACGTTGTCGCCTTTGCCATTGGAATGTGCACTCTGTGTTTCCTGTGGCTGTTGCTGCCCATTTTGCACTGGACTGGCCTGGAGCCGTTTGAGCTGCCTCATGGGTCTGCTGCTGGCGTCATGATTGCCAATATCGCGTCTAATGCCATCTTTTCGGGATCTTTCCTGATTCTCATGGCTCTGACTTCACCCGTTATTGGTTCTGTAGCTGCGCTACTGACCATCTTTCTGGTGGCTATTGTCGACTGGCTTCTGTTCGACACGCCCATTGGAACCGGAGGAGTTATTGGAGGAATCATCATCATTGGCGCCTTTGTTATGCTCTCGTATGCCAGTTTCAAGGAGCTTGGAGAGGAGGCAGAGGATAGTGATTCCGATGAGGACGTTATTTAGACAGGGGGTGAAAAAGGGTGAAAAATACACAACAATAAATACCAAGATATACAGGAGCACTGTAAGGAGACCACAGCCCTTAACACCATAGTGGAGAGAATAGGAATAGTATACAGCAACAAATGAACCAAAGCTGATTACAGAAACAATTATCGCATTGCAAATAGATTTATTGAAAGCAACTTTTGTATGGGCACTTGTAGCTAGGCTTGTAGCTACTGTAGCTAACACACAGCCTTAAACATAGTGGCAAATAAGGTGTCTCACCTCCGATAAGAGTCCGATATGGCTATAAGCATAGCACAACTACAGTACCAGTACGATAGCTAATGATCAGTACAAGAGCAAGCTGCCAATACTACAACCACTTGATAGTTGCTATTCCACCCACTACGCTCAGAGCTACACCACATTTATCTATCAATCCATTATCTCCTTGACTATATACAGAGCCCATACACGGTGTAATCCAGTTACAGTACAGCTTAGGCAGCCTTGGTGACGAGCTGCAGGCCGTGCCAGCCCTTGATCTCCTCGGCCAGAACAGCGTTCACCAGACGGTGCTGCTTGACCATGGGCTTGCCCTTGAACTGGTCGGACACAATCTGGATGGCGAACATGGAGCCACAGCCACCGGAGATATCTCGCACGTCCAAGCTGACGGGCTTGAACTCGTCAGTCAGTTTCTGGCTGATCTGTCGCTCGTAGTCGTTGAGCTCGTCTGGTCGTCTCCACGAGGCGTTTCGAGCAATCTGGGAGGTGGAGAAGGGTCGGGCAAGAAGAGGACGGGCGGCAGCAAGCCGGGGGGTCATCAGTTGTCGCAGCATTGTGTGTGGGTTGGTCTTGAAAAAGTAATGTGTGGTGATATTTCAAGGAGGTTAAGGTTGTCCCAAAATGTTGTGGGGTTGGAGGGCGAAAAGGGGAGAAGTTGGTGGATTGAAATGGAAGTTGGATAGAAATGACAAGGGAGAAATTCTGAGTCGAATGGTGATATTGGCTAAACTGTAGGATGAGTATTGAGAGAGATCAAGGGACCCTTCTGATACTCCTCTAAACCTAATGCACCATGACAAATGCTCCACTGTAATTTGACAGAAGAGCGTGAGTGGGTGAGGTGGTTGGTGTTGAGTGATAGACAAAATGAGGTGGTGAATACTGGAATGAAGATCTGGTGGTTTGGCCATTATTTTGAAATTTTTATTTTTGCCCTCAGATCAGCTTTCAACCTGAGGAAGGGCAGTGTTGAGTTTAGAGGAGCTTAAGAAAGGTCTAACTAATGGCTTTTGATAGTATGAGTAACTGGAGGGCCAATATCGGGGCTAATTAGGTGAGAAATGTGGTAAAATATTATAGAATTCAATTTCAAATAATCTTTATAACTTCAGCGTGATATTCCGTTAATATATATGCTACTTCAAGCTGTGATGTTGTCCTCTTCCAATTGTTACATTAGTTAACTTAACATAGATCCTAACAAATACCCTTATCTATCTATAATCACCACCATACTCAAGCAATACAAACATATATAACACAAACAGTCTGTAGCAACTACCAAAACAACAACTACCTACATACTCCCCTACAAAAACCACTTCTACACATTTCTCTGACATCACCAGTTTCATTTCAGTCACACTATCGAAACTCAAATTAACATTTTTATTTTTCACCTTCGTCAAAAATGGGCAAAAGCAGCAAGGACAAACGAGACATTTACTACCGAAAAGCCAAAGAGGAGGGCTGGCGTGCAAGATCCGCATTCAAGCTGCTCCAGCTGGATCAGCAGTTTCATCTGTTCGACGGAGTTCAGCGAGTAGTCGACCTGTGTGCTGCTCCTGGTTCCTGGAGTCAAGTTCTCAGCAGAGAACTGTTTGAGAAACGAGGCCTGGAGGCTGGAAGTGGAAAAACTGTGGCGGGATCGACCTTTGGAGGCAAGGTTGTCACTCCTACCTCGGACGCTTCCATGGAAAAGGCCAAGATTGTGTCTGTAGATCTGCAGCCCATGGCTCCTATTGCTGGAGTCACCACCATTCAAGCCGATATCACGCATCCCCAGACCCTGAAAATGATTCTGGACGAGTTTGGAGGCGAACCTGCCGACTTTGTGTGTTCTGACGGAGCTCCGGATGTCACTGGACTGCACGATCTGGATGAGTACACACAGGCACAGCTGATTCTGTCTGCTCTGCAGCTGACAACACAGCTGCTGCGTCCTGGAGGAAACTTTGTGGCCAAAATCTTCCGAGGACGAGATATTGACCTGATGTACTTCCAGCTGGGCATGTTATTTGAGCATGTGACTTGTGCTAAACCCCGATCTTCAAGAGGTTCTTCTCTAGAGTCATTTATTGTGTGCCAGGGATACAAGCCCCGAGAGGGATGGTCGCCTGATCTGGCTACCGCTGTCATGGTGAACAAGGAGCTGCCCTTGCCTGTTTCTGAGCGAGTTGTGGCTCCTTTTGTGGCCTGTGGAGATTTGTCGGAATACGACTCAGATGCCACTTATACACTGCCTAGTGATGGAGTGCGAGTCAGTCTGGATCCCGTCCAGAGCCCCACCTGTCCGCCGTACAAGCGGGCAGTCGAGATGAAGCGGAAGAATTAGAGATGGATGCATGTACGATTAATAGAGGACAGAGGGATTAATAAATTTATACAGTTAACACACTAACGGAACACTCTTAAGGAGATCAAATCGAATAAGTCAGCTAAAGGTCCCTTGAGGAAGCTAGAAAACTCCAAGTGAAGTCTAAAACAGTACCACAGCTAGTTGTTCAAAGAGTGAACGTCTCCCACAGATCCATCTTCCTGGAGGAATGTCCAATCCAAATCTTGTACTCTCCTCTCTGTACTCTCCAGCTCTGCAGAGTGACATCCCAAATGGCCAGATCTCTCCAATTCAGGTCATACTTGGTCACCTGGAACTCGCCAGCGTCCAAAAGTCGCGACTTTTCGAATCCTCGAAGCTGCACTTTAGGAGAGTCCACACAAGTGTTGGGGAAGGAGATGTACAGCTGAGAAACGACTCGTCCTGCAGCAGATCCGACGTTTCTGGTAGTATGAGACACAGAACCAACGGTAGTCCACAACCAAGGGTTACCTCCTACTCCTCCAGACGCTTCACTGATGTGTCCTGCTCCATTGGCAAAAGTGTAAGGAGCAGAGGTGTTGGAGGTTTGAAGCCAGGGGTAAACGAGACCCTTAATAGGAGAGAAGTCACTAGGCATATGGAGATCTGATTCCGAAGTCTTGTTGGACTTGGGCTTGGTGATTTCCTCAGGTTTGGGTCGAGGAGGTAGAAGCTCAGAAACAGCTCCTAGAGACAGCTCAAGGTCCTCAAAAGTGAAGTTGGAGTAAGATAAACCGTATCCAAATTCATACAGAGGTGTCTTGTTATGCTTATCATACCACTTGTAGTCAATATAAACACCCTCGTCAAAATTACTCTGAGGACGTCCATCTGCAGGGATCTTGTCAACAATAGGAATGTAGTCGTTCAAATCAGAAGCAATAGTGTAGGGGAGTTTTCCAGAGGGATTCACGTCGCCGAAAACGACCTCGGCCATAGCTTGAGAGCCAAAGTCTCCAGCAGGACCGGTCCACAGAATAGCACTAATGTTGGCATGATGCAGCCAAGCACTCATATCCACAGGACCAACAGTGGTAACCACAACAACGGTTTTACCCTGGGAAGCAACAGCATCAATTAGGGCGTCTCCGTTATGCCACAAGCTGATATTGTTTCGGTCTCCAAGGTTACCATCAACAATTCCGGTAGCTTCTCCAGAGTTGGCAATAACATAGACAATGTTAACGTCAGTCTTTTGAGCCAGGATTTTAGGAAGTGTCAAGTCCCATGAATCTGAGGTTCCGGAGACGTGAATATTCTCCTTTTCAGCTCTCTTGTGTAACGCCTCATAAGGACTCTGGAACTCGGTAGGGTATGCTGTTCCACTACCCCAACCTTCAATAAGAGCTCCGTTTGAGCACTGCATATTTTGACCACATTTTGCTCCAGCAGGGTCTGTCAACGAGCCAATTCCGAAAACTCCGATTTTTTTCTGGGTTTTGAGAGGCAGAATACCGTCGTTTTCAAGCAGCACAATGGTATCTCTAGCTCCCTCCAATGCAACCTTGTTGGTGAACCTGTCTCGAACATCAACATGGTAATTGACCAGAGTATCAGGTTTAGCATCTGGATCCAGAGCCATATGGCCAGCTCCAAAAGTTCCATCGTCAAAAGAAGCAAAATTGGGTACTCTATCGTCAATACCATGGTAGATAAGAGGAGTCAGGATTCTGAGAACCATATCATCCAATCTCAATTCAGGCAGAGTTCCATTGTTGACCATTCTGGTGAGCTCTTCGCCCCAGAAAATAGTTCCGTCAATATCGTTTCCAGGCATACTCAGATCGAGTCCAGCTAGAGCATTGGAGACTCCACTACCTTGAGCAAACCAGTCAGACATGACGAATCCTTGAAATCCGAGTTCGGACTTAAGTTTTCCGTTGATCAAATCACTGTTTTGACAAGCTTGAGTACCGTTAACGTCATTATACGAGCACATGACGGCAGCTACTCCAGCCTTGACAGCATCAGCAAAAGGCCACAGGTAGGCTTCATGAAGAGTTCGATCGTCGATATTAGATGACAGAGGAGCCTTGAGGTCAGTGAAATTGAACACTTCAACCCACTCTTGAACTCTTCGGTAGTGCTCCTGTTCGTTACCAACCAGATGTTTGATAGTAGCTAGGACGTTTTCTCCCTGAACTCCCTGAACAGCTTCATAGGCCAGTTTTCCAGCAAGATACGGGTCTGAAGAAAAGCCTTCCCAGTTTCGTCCAGCAGCCACATGACGTCCCAGAGGTCCAACACACGGTCCAAGATGCACATCAACGCCCTTGAGTCGAGACTGACGTCCAATAGCAGCTCCTCGTTGGTTAACCAAAGCTCTATCAAAGGTAGCAGCCATGGCAATACCACAAGGAAAGACATTGACAAAATCAGTCTGAGCGACTCCCAAAGGTCCATCTTGAAGACACAGGCCTTTGACACCCAGACGAGGAACTCCACCGGTGTTTCCAACACACACGCCAGCAGTCCATCCCTGGCCAGTGGTGATGTTGACCTTTTCAGGTAGAGTCATCTGAGACAAAATGTCCATGGACTTGTTCAAGGCATGAGACCAGTCCTCGTTGTACTTGACAGTTCCGATTTCCGGAGTAGGGTACCAGTCGGGTGAGGAGGCAGCCAAAGCCAGAGGTAGTAATGGTAGTAGTGAGAGAATCATGTTGTTTGACCGTAACAACAGCTACCAGTGTCATTATATATGCCATTGTATGTGTAGATCAGCCTAGACCGTTGTGGGGTGATGGGATGTGCAACTAGTGCCCCCACCCCAACAGAACGCACCAATTCAAGTTCAAGAAACAAAAGCACAAGTCTTAACTTATGCTTGACCTTCTTGGCTACCCTTATGATTCTTGTATGGTTAACCTCCAACCTCATCTCATCTCATCAACCATCCCTAACACCATGATTCGGATCAACGGAAAAACAAATAGTACTCCCGTAGCTCTCCCGGTACCCCAATAGCCGTTACCATGTTAGTACCTGGTACTGTACATTGATCGACTTAGCGTATCACCAGGTCCGAGTTGCTTGATGGGGAAATACCTTAGTTGCCCCTTAATAGGCGGGGAACAAGTCCGTGGAGTTTATCCGAACCGTGGAAATAACGACTTTGTGCTGTGGGGTATGAAACCTGTTTGTCTTGCTACTTCCACGGAGAAACCCGGAACAGTCCAATGCTGCAGCAGGCCCCAGGACCGCAAGGTGCTATACATCGTTACAGTGTGTTGTTTAACGCTAGTACCTCTTCCCCACATGTTAGCAGCTGTTAAGCTACACTTTAGTCCAGTCTCGGAGCTGAGTGAAATTCTGTTTTCCACATTTGAGATTATTACAAAGTGAAGTGTTCAGGTGCTCAAGTCATCTACATGGTGCTGTACCAGTACAGTATTGTACTTAGTCAAGCTATAATGATGGTGAAACCAATTACGGTAGCTACGTTAGATCAGCCTTAGGACAAGCCAAAAGAGCAGCCATTGGAAAGCAGTTACTGTAAAGCAGTATAAGCAGTTCTCCACATTCCACTCGGGTGGCTATCACTGATACTTACCAAATGTTTACAGCCATGAATAGCTCTCGTCAGTATACCAAGGTAACAAATGTACCAGCAACTTGTCTTCTACCTTGTAACGAGGTATTTTCTAAGCTACGTACTTATACAAGTAGACTAGCTCTTGATACCAACCAACAGTAGGTAGGTAGGTACAGGATATACGTCCAGTAGTATACCTTACAAACATGGGTGTGAATATATGTTGTTATCCTCCCTTCCTACAGGATATCTCTGTTCTCCTCTTTTCAATGGAGCTAATGCTACGCCTTGCCTACACCTTTCTCTCTGTCTTATCAATGCTTATCTAACATAATCCTCCGTTTTGTGTGGCTCTATCCACTTTTATCCTACTCTGCGGTGCGCTTAAAGCAGTCCTCCCTGGGTCGCAAACAGCTTGCTGTTGACGGACGCGCCAAACTCCTCAATGACGGAGCAGTGCTCGTTGAGCTGGGCCGAAATCAGCAGGTTGTCCTGTCGAGAAGGCTCGGTGGGCAGCTTGAACAGCCGCTTCCACTCGTCTGTAGGCAGGGCGGGTCGGCCGTCCTTTTCCCGGGCCGCATTCTCGGCCTTTCTCTTCTGCTGCCACTGGGTGATCTTTGCCTGTTCTCGGGTCATTTGTCGCTGGTAGTAGTTGTAGTTGCCCTGGTCGTAGTGGAAGTCGTCGACCGAGTCGAAGATGGCCTCGATGTTCTTCTCGAGGAAGGGGTCGACGGAGACGTTGAGGTTGGAGAAGGACGACTCAGCAAAGGGAGAGTTGGGGTACTGCTGTCCAAGCTGGTAGAGCAGCAGAGTAGCCAGGTTGGAGTTTTTGATCTCCACAGGCAGCTCGACCAGCACGTCGTGGTACGTCAGGTTGTTCTCTGTGAGCGTGGCGGTGTCGAACTTGCCGGACTTTCGCACGCTGAGGTACTCCTCGGAGAGTCGGAAGGCCCGAATGTTGAAACCAGAGGGAGTGGTGGTGGTGTGGCCCTGGACACCGGTGGAAGAGGGATCGGACTCGGAAACCACCTCGGAGCCAGCCACGTCGTACACGAGAACCACCGAGTCGGGGTTCTTCTCCTGGAACACGGCCAGGTTGTCAATGACCGAGGCGTTGTAGATTCGGCCCAGAACAGTGCTCTGGTACCAGCCAACACTGTTGGAATCGACATTCACCTCCTTGAGATGCTCGATCATCTCGGGCTGGTACTTGGCGACAGCCTTGAGACGCAAACTGAGCCCATCGTCAGAGTTGGGGTTGCCTCCAGCAGCATTCTGAGGGAAGGCAAAGGCGTGGGAGATACGCAGCTCGCCATCAACGTCCAAACCAAGCAGCTGGCCAGCCACAATAGAGGGGGCGGACTCCTGGCAGTGTCGCACGATTTTGAGAGCAACCGAAGAGTCGATACACACACGAGTCGTAGTCATTTTGGTGTAGAGGTGTGGATGTGATATGCTGGAGGTGAAAAATTCATGCAGACGGAGGTTAGGGTTGAATAGGGTTTGAGATGAGGAATGGGGGGATGGTGTTTGAGGGGGGTTGTGGAGGTGGTAGAGGGTTGTGGTTTTAAATGGGGGTATATGTGGATCATGTGATGAATATGACGTTTTAAAAATTCATTTCTGGTATACTTTTGACAAGTTTGATGGGGCTTGTCAGGTTCAATCAAGGCAAGACTGTGAGTGAACTTTAAACTAGTGATGGTCTTAGTTGGGAGTGTAAGTACACGTATCCTGTTGAAGGAGGGATGAAAAAGTTGGGATTATAAGATGGTCGTAGTTGTTGGATGGGTGGAGAATGGTGTTTTGAGTGTTTTAGCCACGTGATTTTTACTTTTGGGACTAGTTACTTTGGGGCATACAGGGGAGTTATAGTTGAGGAGTCAAGTGTTAGTTGGGAGGTGGAATTTATTTAGTTGACTGTGATATTATAATGGCCACCAGAAACGTGAATATACATGGAAGTGAATAAAAAAGTTGATTAATCGCTTAGTTGGTCCCAAATAATCACTTATATCAAGTGTAGAGGTCTACAGAATACTCATTTTGCCCAACTACTGGCTCTTCTAGAGCTACATGTTGAGAGATGATCTTACTTATATAAGAGGAGTCAAAGCTGTCTCAAAGCGTCTATTTCTTGGCATGCTCCTTGTCATCACCATAAGCCTTGGTACCGTAATGACCATTGATACAAATGAGGTCGGTAGTACTGCTTGAACATCTGCAGAATGTTCTTGATGCCCTCAGCGTATCCTGCTGAGCGTCAATTGAAGTACCAGAGATAAGAGGAGTCATGTCATTTCCAGCCTCAGTAACATCCTCCTTGACAAAGATAGCTCCTCGAGCCGTGCAAGCGCTCTTCTTCATCTTGTTGAAGAGGCCCTTGGTGGACTCATGGAGAGGACAGTTGATGATGACGAAATCACACCGGGTAAGCATATCCTCGAGCTTCTCGACTCGTCGGCAGTTGAGCTCCTTCTCGGTCTCAGCAGACAGACCCTGGTAGTCGTAGTAGGGGTTGAAGGGAGCCACTCGCTTGAGCACTCGCTGGCCATGACTTGCTGCTCTTGGTTTGCACAGCTTACCGATTTTTGGCAAATCTACTCGCAGCAAGCTGCTCTTAGTTTTGCTCCAGTACGTATCATACACATTAATTTATTAATATACAACCAACCTCCCACACTACGCCTGCCAGAAAGTAAACTTCTGCTTCTTCTGAGTGACCGGAGTCACATTGTCCAGCGAGTTTTCCACACAACTGCTCTCCAGCGCCTGGTCCTGCACCGTAGGAGCAAACGACAGCTTGGTAGCACCTCGCACAATAGACCGGGCCTGGTCAATCAGCTGCTGGTTCTTGGTCTCCTCAGCAGCCTGGGTCAGCAAGTGGTCGACCTGAGACACCTTTTTGTTGAGCAGAAGACGCTGCAGAAACACCTGCTCACGCTCCATCTGCAGCTGCCGCCGCTCCATCTCGATGATGCGCTCGAGCTCGGCAAACTTTTCCATTTTCATCTCCATTTTCGTCGTCTGCGCCTTGGTCAGCTCAAACATGTCCCGGTACATTTCCTTCTCGGAAAAGTCCGCAAACACCTGTGCCTTGGTGCCCAGTGTGGAGTAGCCGAGAGATGTGAGCGTCTCGAGAGGCACGTCCTTGATGCCGGCTCCAGTATCGGTAGAGTCGTTGGCTCCAGAGGGATACAGAGCAGGGTCCTCATCCTCAGCCTCCTCCTTGACAGAGGCATCCTTGCCATCCTCTTTATCATCCTCCTTCTCCTCCTTATCGTCCTTCTCAGCTGCCGCCTCCTTGTCCTTCTTTTCCTGTTCTCGCTTTCGTTTTCGCTCCAGGATCTGCTGCTTCTTCTGCTCAGTCATCTCGAGGGCGAGAGTCTTTCTGATCTCCTCGACACCTCGACCGGTCATCGAAGCAACCACAGCGGGGTCCACAAGACCAGCCAGGAAAGAAACAACCGAAAGAACGGGGTTGTCCACATGGTCAAAGGGGAGGTACTTGGGAGACACCTTAATGGGGGCCACCTTGATCTCCGAGCCATCAGCAGAAACAGAAACATCGTTAGTCTTCTCCAGGTACTTGTCTTCGGTAGACAGAGAAATGAACTTTAGAAGACACTGCTCTCGAGTCTTGTTGCCCACCACCTCGGAAACAGCGGTCCAGTCGTTGCCATGCTCCTCAATTCCGTTGAGCAGGTTGTACACCTCTCGCTTGGTCCACTCGGGGTCGGACTGCACAAACGGCTCCATGTTGGGCGTAGAAGGCGGCTCAGTCTTGACCCGCACAGAGTCATCTCCCTCCTCTCCCTCCTCCTTGTCGTTAGCACCAACAGCACCGTCCTCGGCCTCCACCTTGGCCTTCTTGGCCTCGATGGCTCCTGCCTCCTCGCCGTTCTCTCGCTTGAGGAAACGCGTTCCCTTGTATGCCTGGAAGGGGAAGAGTCCTCGAGGCATATCTTCAGTGACCTCCCAGTGGCCAGTGAAGGGAGGCGCCACCATCTGGGGTCGAGCCTCAATGTCCACCTGGTAGTTGATGAGACCCCACTTTTCCAGAAACTGGTGCACTCGCATGATGGCACACACGTCTCCAAGCAGGTTTCGTCGCACTGCCGTCACGGTGAGATACTCGGTGGGGTGAAGCCGGTACGTGTTGATCATAAACGCCCGGTACCGCTTGTACACCTCGGGGGTCTTGGAGTTGTTGCGCTGGTTGAAAAACTCGGGAATGGACTTTTTCTCTATCGAGTGGATGCGGTTCACGTTGAACCAGCTGGCGTACGACGGAATCACAATCGTGTGCGCCTGGGGGATGTAGTCGGGCACCGCGTTTCGGGGCACGGGTGGCGGTGCCACCACGGGCTTTGTTTCCTTGAGCTTCTGGTCGTCGGGAATGGCTGTGTCGGCGTCCAGCATATCCATGTCGCCCTCCTTCTCCTCTTTAAGCTCGGGCTTGGCCTCGGATATGCCCCCGGTGGCCTCCCACTCGGGCTCGAGGTCCATGTTCCAGTCGTCCTCTTTGTCCTCCTGGTCGGCAGGCATGTAATCCACGTCCATACCGTCGGAACGAAGAGCTGCAGCAGGCGACGCGGGTTTGGGGTCGGTGCCGTTGGCGGCATCCGATGGTGCAGTAATTGTGTTTGTGGCGGCAGCAGCAGGGGCAGCGGCTTCAGGCTCTGCAACAGGAGCCACCACCGTCTCTGTAGTCACCTCTTCTGCCACCACGGGCACCTCGACAGCAGGCTCCACCTCGTCGAAAAGACCGTCGACGGGCTCGTCGGCGTGAATCACGGGCTCGGCAAGCTCCATGGACTCGGCAGTGGCATCAGTCGTCGATGTCGCCGTGGTAGCGGTGGTGGGCTCTGTAGTGGCTGTGGAGGGGTTGTCGTTAATATTGGAGTCATCAGTGGGGATGGAGGCGTTAGCGGAGCCATCGGCCGACGCGGCGGAGCCGTTGGGGGCGTCGGCGGGGGCGGGCGCTCCAAAATCTCCCTCGGAAAACATGTTTTGGTCGAAAAAGTCGGGGTTCTTCACGCGTGCAATGCGAGCTGTCGCGTAATGTGTCTAACTGTTGTCTGGAGGGAGGGCCCAGGTAGGGTAACTTCAGAGGTTAATTGCTGTCCAGGACAGGAGAGCTGGGGGACGTTGGGGGTGTGTGGGAGGTGTATAACTGTGGGAAATTGGTTAGGGGGGTAGTAGAAATGGATTCATCAAATTTCCGTCCAAATTGACCTCATATCGCCCGAGATAATATACATGTCTCTATTGTCGCATTGATGACTACCCACCAATAAAGTTCAACGTGAAATTGGGAGAGGCTGGGACTTTGTCTTGATTTGTAAGATGCAAGGTACAGCGATGGGAGATCTGGTGTGCTGATATGGTGCTTGTGGACATGGTCTACGGACTACAGTAGTTTTACGATGGTGTTTGAGTTTATGATTGTCGTTGGAGACTGCGATTGGTGGTATTACTGTAGCTAAGTGTAGCAAAGTGTTTACTTGAACATGCCTCATGTTACTTGAGTTTCTGTTAAACAGCTCACACATTGTTGCCAGCAGAAAAAGAGCTCAGCATGAAACGTTGCATCATAAACTACAATTACCAGGTATGGTACTTAGCTCACTAAGAGATCCATAGAGTATCGTATATTGTACCTACCAGTACGAGTATCGCACATCTCTCAACCTATGTTATTATATAGGTTTGTATACAACCAGTCATGTCTAAAATCCTGTTCTCTACTTCGACCACCAACTCAATCAAAGATCTACACGAACTAAATGAAAAAGTTGAGAAAGTTGCACTTAAACGGCCTTGGCAACGTCGAAACACTCTTGATGCCGCCAGAAAAGCTCGCGACTAATCAATAATGTCTCAAATGGGAAAGGAGTGCATTCCGACACACGTATCTATGTCCCGGTACATTGCTCACAGATAACGACTTAAAAGCACGGGGAGTCACGTGATCGGAAAACTGGTTTGCTCAGACGATTATCCTTGATCACGTGATCACCATACCCCTCTCGGAAAAGCACATGCCTCTCTAGTCGGGCCAATACCGTACTATATCCCATCCCCCACTTCCCCACAATATGGGAAAAGATATCCGCGATACCGAAACCTTATTTTCGCGTAGATAACGCCCATGAGTGGATGATGACTTGACCTGTGGTGTGGACACAGGAGGGAAATAATACTGCATCGTAATGTATTGATTTCCCTCATTGGAGTATATCCACCTGATTCTAACTTTGTAGAACCAAGTTTGACCCGGTTTGAGTGCGTTGAGGATTACTTTTTTCCAACGTTTTTTCAGTCACTTGACTGTGGCTTGATGGTGATAAGTCATCATTTCGGACTTGGGTGTGGGACGCATGTTTTGGAGCAAACGTCGAAAAAGGGTTATCGAGCGCGTTATCACCTCTGTATCCGGTCTCCTGCCTCATCTGAGCGGTGTGGGATCCAGTTCACATTGTTGTTATCTGAGAGACGTATGCAGGCGCGTGGGGGTTCGCGTGTGGTTTTAAATGGAGTAGAAGTTGGTGAATATGAGAGCTAGGGGAATGGGGATAGTCGGAAAATGCTCGTGGGAATTAGGCGATCATAATGACACTACGAACGTGCGTATTTGTTAATGGGAACACCTCCAATCTGTGTCCTATATCTTCTCCGTGGGAAGACCCGGTGCATATTGGGACAAGTCTGTTTTAACGGAGAAGATAATAATACCGACCAAAGTTGCTGGAAAAAGATGGGATTTTTTTTCAATCTCAAGAAACAGCTCCAACTAACTCACACAAACACATTGCCCTCTATATATCCCCCCCCTCGGCCCCACTGACTATTACTAATACTCAACATTTCCCCGCCAGGGTTGGGGCATCGGCCTTGTTCGGAGAAAGCCTATCTTCTCCCCCGCGCTTATAATCTCTCCGTCTCCCTCGTCTGCTCCGAACCGAAGAAGAAGACTTTACTAATGTCCAAAGCTCTTTCCCCCGCCGAAGCCACTCTGTTGCAGCAGTATCTGCTGTCTCTGCAGCAGCGGCCTATTCTGTGAGTATAGCAAAGGCGATGATATGAGATCAGCATAGCGAAGGCGATGCTTTGAGATCAGTTGAATCAGATGAGATGAGATGGCATTGGTAGTGTGGTGTGGAAAAGGGTGTTCTGAAGCAGCTGTCAGTTGGATGATGCAGCTGAAACAACTTCCACAGATTAAGGTGATGCTCTGATCTGATCTGGATTAAGGTGGTTCAGTTATTGAAGAAAAGCAAGAACACCCTAAATGATAGCTACACCACTCCACACAACATCACTGGCACTATGATTACCACCTATTGGGTCCGCTCTGACCTTCGGCCGTCGCTTCCGTGTACTAACCCAGCACAAAGTCTTGCACATCCGGAACCCTCAACGCCCTCGCTGAGTTCCTCGCATCTTACTTTGCCGGAGAGAAAGATGCCAACGGATCGTACCTCTCGTCTCGAATCTACAAGATGGGTCTGTACGGCTTCTTTGTGTCCGCCCCTCTGTCACACTACCTGGTCGGAGCCCTGCAGGGCGCCTTCAAGGGCAAGAAGGGCCTCCAGTGGAAACTGGCCCAGATCGTCACCTCTCTGCTGACCGTGACCCCCATCACATCCACCGTGTTCCTGGTCTTCATGTCCATTTTCGCCGGAGCTCGAGACGTCAAGTCCGTCATTGCGTCTCTCAAGGTGTCTCTGCTGCCCGTTCTCAAGTCTTCTTGGGTGGCTTCGCCCATCGTGCTGGCCATTGCTCAGGCCTTCATTCCCGAGCACGCCTGGGTGCCTTTCTTCTCGCTCTTCTCCTTCCTGCTGGGAACCTACAACAACTACATTGTCAAGAAGAAGCGACGGCTTTTGCGGGAGGCCGCCAAGAAGGACGATAAGCTGCAGTAGGCGCAATTGGAAAATTATCTATTGAATGAATATTTAGAAGGATGCATATAGTATGCCAGATAGGAGGGTGTGTAGTGTATTAAGGGGGAGATAAAGCGGAGAAATTAATTTTGAAAAATAAAATCCAACGAAATTCAATGACGTGAAAGACATCCTAATTAATATATTTTTCCAACAAATCAACCGAATATCCTAAATAATACATTGTCTTATTATAGAGACACGCCTGAAAGTTCAGATCGGCATGTTCAAAAAGTTTATGTAGACCTCGGAATGGCAGAATAGAGTCCTTAAACATGTTCGAAGCGGCTAATAATATAGCCATTCGTTATAAAATCATTCATTGTCTACTTCTAGCCACCTCCTTAACCCCTATAGTTGTTGCTCTACCACATCTCTTCCATAGCAATACTTGGCCCTCATGCATAACCTCAGCAAGACCAAAATGAGATCATCTGTGGCTGAGTTTCTTCTTCACCTCTTATCACACCATGACTACACCAAACCTGTTCAAACCGATTCGAGTCGGATCCACTCAGCTGTCTAACCGAGTGGTTATGGCTCCATTGACTCGAACCAGAGCCGTCAAACATGCCCCTTCCGACCTAGCTGTGGAGTACTACACTCAGCGAGCTTCCACTTCAGGCACTCTGCTCATTTCCGAGGCTACTTATATCCATCCTTCTTCTGGAGGTCACAAGAACCGAGAAGGTCTTGTTCCTGGTATCTGGCAAGACGAGTCTATTCTTGCTGGATGGAAGAAGGTGATTCAAGGTATTCATTCCAAGGGATCGAAAATTTATATCCAATTGTGGGATATTGGCCGTGTAGCGGACTACGACGTGCTTCAGCAAACTGGTCATGATCTAGTTGGCCCTTCTGCTATTGCTCAGGCTGGTGATGAAGAAGGAGCTAAACATGTCCGAGCTTTGACCATTCCTGAGATCAAGCAGAAAGTGCAACTGTACGTGGAAGCAGCCAAGAACGCACTGGAAGCAGGAGCTGACGGTGTAGAGATCCATTCGGCCAACGGATATCTTCCTGACCAGTTCATTCACTGGAACTCCAACCATCGAACTGATGAGTATGGAGGGTCCATTGAGAACCGATCGAGATTCAGTCTGGAGATTATCGACGCAGTAGTCGCAGCTGTTGGAGCTGATAAGGTCGGAGTTCGATTTTCTCCCTGGACTACGTTTCAGGATATGGAGGTCAGTGAAGAAAAGAGTCTGCCCCAGTTCAAGTACCTTTTTGAGCAGCTAGAGAAACGGGGAGTTGCTGACGAGTCTAAGAGACTCTCGTACATCCACGTGATTGAACCCCGAGCTAACGGTATTTTCGATGCTACTCCTGAACCCTGGCAGAGTAATGAACCTTTCAGACAGATCTGGACAGGTAACCTGATTAGAGCAGGTGGTTACCATAGAGACACAGCCATTGAAACTGCCCAGCAGGATGATAACACCCTGATTGGTTTCGGACGGTACTTTATTGCCAACCCTGATCTGGTTTATAAGCTGGAGAAGGATCTTCCTCTGACTCATTGGGATAGACCTTCTTTCTATACCCCTGGTCCCCATGGATACACCGACTATCCGTTTTACAAGGAAAACAAGTAGACTATAGACGGTATACAGTGGAAATGAAGATTTTATGAAATTTGGTGTTTTTTGTTTTTTGTTGTGGCTTACTTCAGCTTTGTTTGTTATCATATCAACACCAAACAAGACACTGAAAGTGCCTCAAACTAGATAATAATATACAAGTTGAACACCCAATAAAGCCCTCAGTGCAATCAAACAACAATAACCTCTTTTATCTCCTCATCACCACCACTACCACCTGCAGTGGCGTGTGCCTCTCCCCCACCTCATGCACCCAAACTTAACCTCCATGCATTATCACCAACACACCACACATGGAGCTTCTATTCAACGAGGCTCAGGACGCTCTGGCGGCTGCAGGGCCTCTGTGCCAGGAATCGCAGGACGTTCTGGCACGGGCACGGCAAAATCTGGAGGTTGCAGTACACCTGGGCATTCGCACTCAGTTCCTGGCCAAAGCCCATGCTCATCAATGGACCCTGGCGTCCAAGTTCTACTCGAATGCTCTGACGCGGACCAAAAAGTCGCTGGAGACAGTTACGCGGCAGCAGACACGATTTCAGGCAGCTAGAGGTGCTTTGGAGGAAGCGTTGGGCGAATTGGCGGCTACTCCTGTACAGCTCAGAGTTAACAATGGAGCTCATAACTTGAGGGAGTTTGTGGACGAAGACAGTATTGGTCAGGGCAAGGGTTGGAACGAGGTGCATGAGGAGGCGCTCAATGTGTTCAGAGTGCTGTTGCCTGAGATTCAAAGGCATGGAGATGTGGTCAACAGATCCAAGAAGGAGTTTGAGAGAGAGAAAGCTGAACAGGCAGAGGAACTTACACAACAAGCGTCCAATTCGGGAATTTACGATCTGCTCAACTCGGCAGAAGCTTGCTCGGAAGATATGGCTAATCTATTACAGTCTTTGGCTAGACATTATGATCTCTGTGAAAGAGGACAGGATTTGAGTACAGGTGCGATTGAAGCTGAGGACGTGAATGAGCTGTCTGAGCTGCGGAATGTGCTTGAAAATGACGCGCAGCAACTTCCTGACGTTCTAGATGAGCTACAGGAGCGTCTAGAGGAGGTCAAACAAGGCTGTCAAGGGGTCTTCAACCACATGACTCAAATGTATCATTCTTACTCTCTAGAGGTACGACAGCTGAAAAGCATTCAAGCTGTGGAAAAAACGATGGACGCAACGCTGGAAATATGCGAAACTCAGCAGAAAAACACAAAGGCTTATCTGCTCAAAGTGCAGACTTATGTGGGCGAGACCTCCGCCATGGTCACCCATTATCAGACATTTTTGAACTCTTATAGGCGCTTATTGGACGAGGCCGAACGGAGAAGGGCAGCTGATGCCAAAATGAAGGACTACGTGGCAGAAATGAACCTCAAGCTGGCCCAGATGAGTATCCAGGAGACACATAGAAGGCAGGACTTTGTGGCCCAGCAGGGAGATTATCTACCCGCAGACATCTGGGATGAGTTGTTGCTGCCGTCTAAAAGGTACGAGGTGAATGAGGTGGATAGAGGTATTTAGCGGAATTATTTATTTATCATAATTGGTTTTAGTGCCTGTGCCGTATCATGCAATCAGTAAACTTTGATAAGGCTTAATTGCTGTGTAGTTGGTGGGAGAACACAGGTGATCTGTGGGGTGTAGAAGAGTGTGGATTTTGAACTATTTAGTCAGATGGGGTGTTGTAGCTGTATGTACAAGTATTGTCACAATAATGAAGAATTGTGTTGATTGTATGCTCCATAGCTCAGGGTGTTGGAGGTATAATTAACAATAAGCAATAATGACATCTTGATTCACACTTTATTTAGATTGGTATCGAACACCGAACCCTTGAATGATACTCAATTGAGGTGAATGTTGGATTCCACTACACCCAAAGACAAATATCACATCATCAACAGGTTCAGATCAACTACAAATATCAACTAGTTCAACGCCTCTTGGCAACAGTTACGGCACCATGCAGGTATGTTCCAGTGCAGTACATGAAAGTGGGCAGTGGGTGAAACCTGCGTGGGTGGGTGAAACAGGGTGTAGGTGGAGATATCGAGCTATTGAACAATATAAATAGTTGTGCCAGTATTCTACCAGTGCTCCATCAGCAACATGAAACTCCTACTTCCCCTACTAGCTACTCTGGCTGCCTGTGAACACTACGCTGTCGCTCTTCTGGACCAAACTCACTCAGCTCTGTCTAAGCACGCTGAAGTCAATGACTGGGCTGCTGGAAAGCTCGGATACAGCAGAAACATGGCGCAAGCTTTGGTAGACAGACTGGATGAAGACATCAATAAGCTGTATGGGGAGACAAACAAGTTTGCTATAGCAGGAGGTAACTCTCTGGCTAACTATTTGGACGTTTCTTCAGTGCCTCAGGAGGAACATGAACCGATCCTGATTATCATTGATGATCATGCAGAGTTTGATCAACAGGCTATCTACCGAGCTAGAACTCTCAGAGAAATGGTCACTCCTGAAATGAGAGCTGAGAAGCTCGCCCATGTCGTGAAAGATATGATGGAGTCTCTGATTGGAGGCAAGGTCGAAGGTGGTCTGCAGAAGCGAGTTATGCAGAATCCTCATTACTGTAACAATCCCCACTGTCCCGTTTGGTGTCCTGGATGTCTTATTCAGGAGCTCTCGGATGGTACTGTGGTGTATTCTAACACTACTTCTGAGGAGTAGCTCTCAGAAGAGTCATTCTTAGAGTCAATTTAATTAAAGGAAGTTTTGTTTTGTTCAGTGTCTTCATTATTCTGGGTCCATCAGTGACACCAAAATCTACGAAATTGGTACTTACTGGTAACTAATGCAATATTACTAGTATTTTTAAACAGTGTAGACTGTCTGAGTGAGGATTTAAAATGGGATAGCTCATCTATTCACTCAGAGCTCCATTAAGTCTTTATTTAATTATGTTTTCCTATCAACTAATTGATTAGTCACCCACAGAATCGTCACCACTTTGTTAATATCATGATAGGGAATTAAAAAATAGTGTCAGAACACTATAACAGTATGATGAATCTTGTACGAACTGCTTGTTGTTCTAGGGAGACTCAATTCTTCATAAAGTGTTGCCATTCACTGCAATACTTCTGGAACCTTCCAAAAAAGTACTACTTTTGGGAAAAGGAAGATAAATAGGACTTACTGCATATAACCATGATCGTCAGACTCCCAGCTATCCAACCAGATCATCATCTAAGCTGTAGTACGTCTCCTCCAAACTCCTCGAAGGAAAGTCTCCCCCCCCCCTCAAACTCTCCTCCATCAGATCACATCCAGGCATCCCAAAAGAGATACCGCCAACCAAGAGATTGTGAGACATTAATAATGTTCGCTAATCGCTGTAAAGACTCCCACCACGCCACCGACGAGAGTATTGGTTCCTACCGGGTTACAAGGGTATCAAGATTTGTTTGGATCATAGCGGAGGTATCAGAAGTTCTGTAAGGGATTTAATGGTATCATCAGAGCCCTGACAGTTGTAGCTTTCCAACAAACCACTCCACTTACTTCCACCACGTATATCCACGAAGCTGTATACAGACTATCGCGTGTTTCACATAACCTCACATACAGCATGATTAACATGCATTAGCGAGTTTGTGGGGAATCTAAATCATTTTCCGGGGATCTGTTGTGTGGATATCATGATTATTTCAGATGTCGCGACCACCTGACGTGTTTTCGAAGTGACTAGAATGTCAAAGGTGATTGAGTTTGAATCATTAGTTGGATTTTTTGTTGATAAACCGTTCCCGAACCTTCTAGATGTCGTCAAGAGATAAGCCCGCTCAACTGAGGCTGTAGTTGCCCAAAAGGGAAATAAAAAAGCGACAAGGAGATTTTCGCGATCGGAGGTTTCAGCCAAAGCGTGTTTGGAGGTCTCAAGGTGGCAAATAAGTGCTCACCACTGCCTCGTGGGTTGCGTTATCTGTAGGTTAATGTTATGAAGAGATTGGAGTTTGAGACATTAGACATTGATGGAATCGAGAGTAGTTTGTGGATGTTCAGAGGCTACAGAATCATATCGTACTACTATATTTGAGCGTTGACGTCATCTTCAATTTAGATCAGATAAAAATTAGTTAACCCCTCAGACGATTAGTTGGAACTCCAGTTAGCCCCCCCACTAAGTGGACTGCACCCTTAGCCTAACTAAGCTCACTAATGCACTCGGCTCATCTGCCTGCAGCGTCTCCCCACTTTAATGCACTGCAAATCAGTACATGCACTAGGCAAGGTCGGGAGCAAACTAGGTATCCATGGCGGGGTAACGACGAGGTTTGCGTAGTGGAAAAGGCCATAGGGAGGGACACGAGATTCGCACTACACACACCAGCTTATTCCGAGTAGTCCGGTCCAAATCCGACCGTTCCACGTACTTATCTCTTAGCTTGTCCAACGGTCAGCCATTTTAACCTTCCTCAGAGGCCCCAACTTTGAGCGGCAACTTGGTGGCGTTTTGAGATGCCAATCCAGGGTCGGAGCCAATTTGTGAGCGGCGCGAGTGACATGGATTTATCATTTCCGTTTCAGTTAGGCAGCGATGAACATGGCCGTAGAAAGGCCGATGTTGCCACCCAGTACAGCTGGAGATGTGACTCAAGTGGGGGGTAGCCAGGTAGATACACTGGTTGCATGGTCTCTGAATACCAAATATGTGTCTACAAACTTGGAATAGACGGTCATGTTGGTGAATGTCGTCATTGCCCTCCTGGTAAGATATCACATGAATCAACCACATAGAGTTCAGACAACGGCCAATAGAGTTTGTTATCGACTACCTCGGTTGGAACATATAAGTACGACACCACGCGACAGCAACAAAAGTACACAACTACAACATGGACGCAACACTACCCCTTCTGACTCTCCCGGCAGACACCGTGGTTCTGCCCGGTGTCAGCATGAAGGTGGGCCTGAGCAAGGAGACTGCGGTCGCCATGCTCAAGCTGTTTGAAAAGCCCAAAGATAAAGACTCCGCCTACTCCAAGGCCACCCAGGACCTCATGGCCAGCGTCAACAAGCTGCAGGCCTTCTTCAAGCTCAAGCGGACCTCTGCTGATGGCTACAGAAACGCCTCTTTGATCACTATCGCCTGTGTGCCCCGTATCACCCAGAAACAGATCAAGGAGACTGGAGAAGCTGAGGCCGGTGCTCACGACAGTGAGAGCGCCACCCCTGTGCTTGGCACCAACTCCACCGAGGTCAACACGTCGGTTTACTCGTTTGGAACCGTTTGCCGAATCGTCCGGTTCGAACGGTCTGGAACTGAAGACTTCCAGATTGTGGTGGAGGGTATTGCTCGTCTGGAGCTTGGCCAGCTGGTGGACAAGTCTGGCCTGGTCCCAACTGCTCGAATCAAGGTTAGAGTGGACGAAGATGAGCCTGCTGCTGAGGAGGACAAAGAGACTACATGGAACAAGACGGAGCTGGCCCAGCTGGAGGTGCTGCATGCTTCTGCCAAGGAGATTATCGACCTGGCAGCCAAGAGCAACGCTGCCCAGTTCTCAAAGTTGATGGCGTCTCAGACCACTGTGGCTGCTTCAGTGATGAAACAGCTCACTAAGCTGGGCCCCAACCCTGGGTCTGCTCGTGATACCAGAAAGACCGCTGGAATGCTGGTTGACCTGCTCATGGCCATTTTGCCCACCGATTTTGAGGATAAGATCGCCATTCTGGCTGCTTTCTCTATTCCTGAGAGAATTGCCAAGGGCTCGGATATCCTCAAGTCTAAACTGGACATGATGAAGATCACCGAGAAGATTGATTCCACCGTCGACTCCAAGATGAACAAGCAGCAGCGAGAGTACCTGCTTCGTCAGAAGATGCGAGCCATCCAGGAGGAACTGGGTGAGACTGACGACCGAGGAGAAGATGATGATCTCAAGGAACTGACACAGAAGCTGCAGAGCTTGAAGCTCAGTGCTGAGGCCGATAAGGTGGTGTCTCGAGAACTCAAGCGGATCAAGCGAATGCCCCCTACTCAGGCTGAGTACCAGGTTTGCAGAACTTACCTTGAGACCATTTCTGAGCTTCCCTGGGATAAGTGCACTGAGGACACTGTGGTGACTGTCGAGCAGGCCAAGACCATTCTTGATAACGACCATTACGGTCTGTCTCATATCAAGAAGCGACTCCTAGAGTACCTTGCTGTTCTGCGTCTCAAGTCTCTCAGATCTGAAGCTGAAGTCTCCCAGGAGGAAAACAAGGACTCTGAGCTAGATGATTCAGCCAAGCCTATTGATTACTCCAACCGAGCTCCTATTCTGCTGCTTGTTGGACCTCCTGGTGTTGGTAAGACGTCTCTGGCTAAGTCTGTGGCTAGAGCTCTTGGCCGAAAGTTCCAGCGTCTGTCTCTTGGAGGAGTGCGAGATGAGTCTGAGATCCGAGGCCATCGACGAACATACGTTGGAGCTATGCCTGGCTTGTTCATCCAGGGTCTCAGACAAGTTGGTGTCAACAACCCTGTTGTTCTGCTTGATGAGATTGACAAGATTGGAGGAGCCAACTTCCATGGCGATCCTGCTGCTGCTATGCTTGAGGTGCTTGATCCTGAGCAGAACGCCACTTTCCGAGACCACTACATCAACTTCCCTGTTGATCTCTCCAAGTGTATCTTTATTGCTACTGCCAACTCTCTGGACACCATTCCCGCTCCTCTTTTGGACCGAATGGAGACTGTCCACCTCGAGGGATACACGTACATGGAGAAGCTACACATTGCCAAGAAGTACCTTGTTCCCAAGCAGACCAAGGCTAACGGTCTGGAGGTTGATCAGGTGGTGATTCCCGACGATGTGCTGCTCCAGATCTGCACAAAGTACACTCGAGAGGCCGGAGTTCGAAACCTCGAGCGAAAGATTGGAGCTGTGTGCAGAGCCAAGGCTGTGGACTATGCCAAGTCTCTTTCGGCTGACGATGGTGAGCTTATCACTGTTGTTGATGAGGCCAAGAAGGGTGCTCATTCGTCCTACGACCCTGTAGTGACCATTGAGAACCTCACTGATATTCTCGGCATGGAGGTGTACACTGATGAGGACGCTGAAGAGGCTAAAGAAGAGCCCAACTCGTCGCATATTGGTGTTGTCAACGGCCTGGCATACATGGGTACTGGAAACGGAGGTCTGCTCAAGTTTGAAGCCACCCAGATGCCCGGTAAGGGTCAGCTCAAGCTCACAGGTAAGCTCGGAGACGTTATCCAGGAGTCTGCTCAGATCGCCTTATCTTGGGTCAAGAGCAATGCTGCTGGTCTTCACATTGATACCGACTTTGACAAGGTGGATATTCATTTGCATGCACCTGCAGGAGCTATTCCCAAGGACGGTCCTTCTGCTGGAGTCGCCATGACTCTGGCCTTTGTCTCCTTGTTCCTCGGTAAGCCCATTCCTCCTTCTATTGCCATGACTGGAGAGATGACTCTGAGAGGACGAGTCCTGCCTGTTGGCGGTATTCGAGAGAAGCTGCTTGGTGCCCATCTTGCTGGTGTCAACAGAATCATGCTTCCCGTGGCCAACAAGCGAGATGTGGACGAGGAGCGACGAAAGGGAGGCGACGGAGGTGTGCTTGACAAGATGGAGATCACCTATGTCAAGTACATGTGGGATGCCCTCGAGCAGGTGTGGGATCTGCGATTCGATCCCATGATCGAGTCGAGACTGTAGGGACGATACCAGTAGACGTTTTTGTAAGTAGATGAATTTATTGTGTTTTAATGAGACGGTGGTTGTAGTGTAAGTAGCTGTTATTCTTGGAGATAACCTTTCGTGGATGCTTTCTTTAGGTAGTCTTCTGGAACATGATTTAATGACTCGATCAACCTTCTCCGTTTCTAACTCAGAGCTTCAATTGATATCAAACCTCATGGTTCAAACTCGTACATACAAAAAGTAAACAGGCCGTATACTCTACAGTAGATTGCTATGTGCGTTCTTTATGTTTTATTTCGTCAGATCATTCACTCGTGCTGTTTGTATATACATCTAAACCTCAATGTCGTCAATGGACTCAAGGAACTGCTTCTCCTTCTGTCTGAGCAGCTCTGCCATGGGGTGGTTACTCTTGGCTTCAATTGACAACTGAGGAATAAAAACCTCTCTGACCAGATGACCGACGTAGTCTGCAATATCCTCAGTCATGCTGCTCTTCTCGGTCATGTACTCCTCCAGATCGTCCTTGAGAATAGCCTTGAGTTGTTCACTGACAGTCTTGGTTCGAACCAGAGGAGTGCCCTTGAAAACAGCGGCAGCAGTAGTCTCGTCAATTGTCAAATCCTCAATAGGCAGAGTCAACATCCACAACCAGTCACAGTCCACCTTTGCAATAATCTCCTTGGCGTCATTAGTAGCTTCTAGTTTGATCAATCTAGATCTAGCTCCGTAGCTGTGGAACTTGAGAATCATGGTCTTGAGCTCAGGATCACACTCGGGATGCTCACGGAGGTACTGAGGCTCAATTTCGTCCATTGACAACATGAGAGGAGTCTCCAGGGTAATGTTCTTGGTGAGACCGTGGTCTGCGTCAATAAAGCCGTAACAGAAGAGAAATTCGGCAGCACTCTTGTCAGGTCCGTAGTTGATGAACACCTCATCTCCAGCCTTGATAGCGGCATTCTTCATGACAACCAGAACAACGTCTCCATTGTCCACCTCAAAACGGCAATTGGCATTAGGAGAATGGTTCACATAGTCCAACACAGGCACCAGGGTGAGTGCCAGCTCTGTGGAACCTGCCTCCACTGGAATCTCCAAACTTCGGGAAACCTCCCATTGCTCGGCTAAAACAAACTGTTGCTCCGAAACAAGCTCAACCCCACCCTTCTTGCCAACAATTGCCTCATATCGAGCCTGAACGTGCCCCTTTTTGTGCACACACGCCATGAGCAGTGAGGTGCCCTTGAGACTGTCGAAAATGTCCTGTTCAGGCCACGACCAAGGCTGGTTCATGTCCTGAGACTTAGGCAGAGCTGAGATGTACTCTTGCAGATCAGACTTGCCCTGAGCCAGCAACAAAGCCATAAACAGCACAATGATGTCCTTCTCGGACTTGAGCCAGTCGAGCGACGTTTTCATGAACTCCAGATATTCTCCGGTGAGATGCTTGCCCTCCTCGGTCCATTGAGTAACATGTTTGGCGTTAATGAGAAGCTGATTCGAGACCCGGAGAACGATACCAGAGACGTCACTCTTTGTGAATCTCAGTCCGGTTCCTTTGCCAGGCGATTCAAACACTTCTGTGTCTGTGAGTGTCACTTTTCCGTCTTTGATCCAGTTCATTGTGGTGAGAGAGAGGTAGTCTGTCTTCTGGTATGAGCATGAGCCCATTTGCATATCGTGCATTAGGTTTGGATAAACGCGCTGGGAGAGAAGGCAATTTTCATGCCATAAAGAGGAGCACGAAAACAGACAAAACCCAACCCTACTTAAAGATTTGAAATTTTACTGCATACCGAATCACCACTCTACTACAGAACAACAGACAAAATGGCCAGCTGGGACGACGAAGACTTTGAGGTGCCCTCCTCCACCCCCGCAGTTCCCGCCAACTGGGACGACGAAGAAGAGGAGGAAGTTATGGACGCCTGGGACGCTGAGGACACCCCCAAGGCCTCCGGACCCAAGACCACCGTGGCGGCTCCCAAAATGGCCCAGCGAAAGGAAATCGCAAAGGTCGAGCGAGAGATGGCTGCCATGAAGCTCAAGCCCGAAGACGCCACCTCCAAGCGAGACCGACAGCGTCAGGCCGAGGTTGACAGTGATATGATGAACGCCGCCGAGCTGTTTGGAAACACCGGAGCTACTGCCGACGTGCCTGCTCCCCAGGCTTCCGCTGCTCCCCAGGCTCCTCTCAAGCTGTCCGACCTGGCTATCTTCCACCCCAAGGACAAGAAGGAGTTCACTTCTCTCAAGGAGACCCTGGTTCCCATTCTCACAGACCTCAATAAGACCAGCCCACTGGCATACCCCGACTTTGCCATCACCTTTGCCAAGGCCATGGCCGAGCCCCTCAAGGTCGAGCAGCTGCGAAAGATGATTTCTACCCTCACTGCTTACCAGAACGAGAAGATCCGAGAGGAGAAGGCTGCCCGAGGTAAGAAGAAGAAGCCCGGTCTTGCTGCCGCTTCCGCCAAGATTGACGACAACAAGGACACTTCCACCTTTGACAACTTTGACGACTTTGACGATTTCATGTAAACGTGCATAGGTGTGTTTGACCATTGTCAACTACAAGTACGTGCTCTCATAGAGGTGGCGTACAATGTAATGTTTTATGACCTGCCGTGGATAAGACGTTAACGTCGTTTGTCTATCATTGCAGTATAGCAAGGACAGTCGCACAGGTGTTATATCTGGTATGATTATCTGGTATGATAAGAATGTATTCCGTGGTATCATTAAACCGTAATTATTCAGGTGTATTTTAAGCTACTTGTATATTTTAGTTGGAGTTAAACTAACCAAGGACAACTGCTCCAAAACACTCAGATCTTCACTAAAACCAATTATTGTTAGAATTATCAACATATCTTAGCTGTATCATTTATTAATCCACCCACCGTACTCCCCCCTATCACGCCCGTCCATCTCAACTCTCTGTCCAGTCCTCCTGTCTCCATCTTGCATAAGCTCCAACATGCATCTTCACCACCACCACAACTCCACATGATCTGTATCGAGTGCACGGAACCGGTCGCGTCCCTGTACACGGAGTACTCAAAGGACAACATCCGACTCACAGCATGCTCCAAGTGCAACAAGTTTGCGGACAAGTACATTGAACATGACGGCGTGCTGATTTTCATCGACCTGCTACTGCTCAAGAAACAGGCCTACCGACACCTCGTTTTCAACGTTCTGACCCCCGACACGAGCGCCACCATCAACGACAACCTGCATCCTCGAGTTCGACGTTTGTTCCTCCTCATTACGCTGTTTGAAGTGTACTTGACGTGGGCGCAGGTGGAAAAAGGTCCCCAGACACCTCTCACGCGATATCTCCTGGGACTGCCGATTATCACGCAATACAACTACTTTCTGATTATCTGCTTGACCGAGGCTATCACGTGGCACGTTTCTATGCGTGTCATGGCCCGTTTACTGCTCGGATGGAAACGCCCTAATGCACTGTCCACGGCACTTCTCATTTCGTCCGCTACAAAACTACTACCGATACTGATGATCATCTGGGACTACGACGTGCCTCTGGCGGCGGCATTGGTAGGCTGGGCAGTCAATTTCAACGTCATTGAGGCACTCACTATTGTCTTGGGGTGCAGTTATTTCAAGGCCATCCTTATTACGGCTTTGTCAAGTTTAGCCAAGGGGGCAGTCTCAAGGTTCATTTTCATGCCCGTGCTGCTCAACGACTCTAATATAGAGCTGCCAGGATTAGACGTCAGTGCCATTGGTCAGCCGACGTTATTCGCACAGGTTTTTCAGCTGATTAAAACGTACGCTGAGAGGTTCTAACCACACAAAACAAAAGCTATTTATACAAGCATTCCATTGCTACATACTCCAATATACATCATTAATAACAAGGTCGTATAGCTACACACCACCATTACAACCACAACCACAGACTACATCTACAATCATACTCATACTCATGCTCGCACCATACTCGCTTCGCTCGTATGGTCCGCTCGTATGGTTCGAATGGTCCTCATAAATAAATATCTATCACATATCTAAGCCGCCGCCGCCTGAGCAGCAGCATCCGCAATCGTGTTCGGGTTCGGTCGCATATTGAACAAGAACAGCAACTCCTCTCTGGACAATCTCGCCATCTGCCGCTGTCCCGAAGGATCCAACGCCGACTCGATCATCTCCCGCTTTCGCTTCTGCAGCTCCAAAATACGGTCCTCCACCGTCTCGGCAACCACAATCTTGTGCACCGTCACCTCTCGCTGCTGACCGATACGATGGGCACGATCCATAGCCTGCTCCTCCACGTACGGGTTCCAGAAGGGGTCCATGATGATCACGTGGTTGGCAGCAGTCAACGTGAGTCCCACATTACCCGCCTTGAGCGAAATCAGCAGCACCGAAACTCTAGGATCGTCTCGGAACGCTGTAACTGCCTGAGCTCGGTCATCTGCATTCATACTACCCTCGTATCGAAGGTACTCGAACCCTGCCTTATCCAGCTCATTGCCAATGAGGTTCATGAACGACACAAACTGAGAAAAGATGATGGTCTTCTCACCTGGACTCTCCTCCTTGATCTGCTCCAGCAGCTCAACACACCGCATGGCCTTGGACGAAGGAGGTAGATCCTCCTCCTCCTCGAGAATCTTCTTCTTTTCCACCTCTCGGTGCTTTCTCTGGCGCAGCTGCTCGGACTGAATCTCTTTTTGGACCTCTCGAGGTTCCTTCTTCTCGAGATGCATCTTCTGGAAGACCCGAAGAGGAACCATGGAGTTCTGAGAAATGGGCTCTCGACATGTCATACAGAGAGGAGTCACGGTGGAAGAAAAGTAGGAAACTGAACACTCATGACAGATACAGTGCCCACAGGTAGACAGAAGTCGTACCTGAGCCTGAGTAACAGTATCCGTACAGATAGGACACTCAAAGCCCTCAGCAAGCCGGCTCTCCTCTCGATGAATCTGAGCATCGTCGTATGAATCTCCAGGAGCTTCACTGCCAGTATCGTCATCAAACTCTTTATCGAAGGGAGATCCAATCTTCTTCTCTGTGAGCCGTTTGAGCCGGTCAACACGCTCGTCACGTGCTTTACCCTTACCCTTGGGGTCCTCCTCGTCGCTGCTGGTGGCTTCGTCGTCCGAGTTGAGCCACTCACCTTCTCCTTCAGAGTCCTCAGCTTTCGCACCAAGCAGCCGGGCACGTGATCGACCTGGTCGAACCGGGGACTCGTCGTCGTCAGAAGCAACCTGGTTGTGTCGTCGAGGAGCTTGGATGGAAGGTTCGGGGGTGTCGGTGACTGAAGGCACCTCGTCTTCTCCTTTAACAGCTTCGCAGGGGGTGCTTTCGTCAACAGTAACCTCAGCATCAACCTCCTCTCCCTTGACAGCCTCAGCATCAGTAGCAGGAGCGGTTGTGGCAGCAGTAGAAGCCTCGCCTGTAGTGTCTTCTGGCTTAACCTCCCGACCATTGATGGAAGACGCAGCAGAAGTATCAGGACTAGGCTCATCGATAATATCCAACGACGACAGGTCGCTGTCTTCAACAATGAAGTTGGCCATCTCCTTCTCCTCCTCCTTGGCATCCTGAGTCTCCTGAGCCACTCCAAACATAGCCCCTAGGTCCTCCAAAGCGGGATCCACCTTGGAAGTACTAGCAACAGGCTTCTCCTTCTTGGCACCCTCCTTCTTGGCACCCTCCGGCTTGATCTCCTTGATCCTGGCTTCAGAAGCCTCAGAAGCCTCCTCCTGACGTCGAAGATCATCAGCATCCTGCATCTGCTTAAAGAGAGTAGCCACTCGCAGAACAGTCGAAGGACTGAACGCCTGACATCCCTCGATGACATAAGAGATTTCGTCTCGAGACAGCTCCTGAGCTTCTTCTCCGTTGGCTTCAGCTGCCCTGACAAGCTGGTAGTGACAACAAGCTTGTCTGAGACGAAGCAGCAGAACAAGAACGTTCTGGTAATGTTTGCCGAGACCACCCTGTCGAATCAGCTTGGAAACACGTCTCTGGGCACCAGTCTCCAAATCCTGGTAGAAAACACGCTCGTCCTCATAGAAGTTGATGGCGTCGGTCTCAACATTCTTGGGAGGAAGGTTGAGAATAGGAGCTCCGTTGATCTTGGAGTCTTTTCCTCGACGCAACATAATCAACGCCAACAAAGACTGCAGACGCTTCATACTGCCGTCGGCAACAGCCTTGCCGCTGGTTGCAGCCTTTTTAATTCCACTGGCGATATGCTGGTTGAACACCTTTTCTTTTTCGTACGGCTTGATTCGTAGAAACTTGACCAGAGACTGCAGATCTTCTACCGAGTTCTGCATGGGAGTACCGGTTAGACACCATCTGTAGACAGAGTCGAGCTTGTAACAGGCCTTGGCAGAAGCAGTGTTTCTGTTCTTGATCGAGTGGGCTTCGTCGATAATGATTCGGTAGAAGTAAGAATCACCTTCATAGAACGGAGAATTAACGGCTTTGAACTCTTCAGGTCGCATGGCTCGTTGGTATCGCCTGATTCGTCCATCTTCGCCTCGTCTCTTATCCCAGACTTTCTGGCCGGCAGAAAAGAACATCTTCTTGTGCTCTACCACCAGGGTTTGGAAGGACACCAGGATGATATCGTTTTCCGACAACTTCTCCCACGTGTTGTACTGCTTCTTGGTGGAAGGACCATGGTAAAGCAAAGTCCTAGGACGATGCTCAGGTTTCATATGCAGGTCAAACTCGTTGTTCCACATATGCAGCAGACCCACAGGAGCGATAATCAGCGTGCACTTGGCATGATCAGGTACATGCTGGGCCACAGCGGGATCCTCACTGTTTTTGCTGGCCCACAGAGCAATAGCCTGCACGGTCTTACCTAGACCCATACCGTCTCCCAGCAGTCCTCCTCTCTTGGACGCCACCTTCTCAGCGTCCAGCATCCACTTGACTCCCAGACTCTGGTGAGGTAGCAGTTTGGAATGCATCTCTTCAGGGGTCATGTTCTCAACATCGTCGAAAGCAGAATCGTTCACGTCAGTGCCCAGACCAGCTGTAGCTGTTTCGAGCAGGTTTCTGATACTCTCTGCCTCGTCCTCGTCCATTCCTTCACCTGCATTGTACTCTTCGTCGGAGTCGATGTCCACAGGCGCACGTCCAAACAGCGATCCTCCTCTTTGGGGCATGTTAGGAAACCGTCCAGGGAACCCCACCAGCTCCAGACCGTCGGTGATAGTGCCGGGATCAAACTGCGGCATGGGACGGTTAGGAGGATACCGTTGAGGGACAGGCTGAAACCGCTGCTGGTGGTTCTGGTTGATCTGCCGCACTGTAGGACCGTCATCCTGCTGCAGAGCCTGGGCCATGAGGTTGCAGTACTTGGCAGGCTCGGCGAGAAACTGCAGCATGAGATTCACTCTCTGTCGATAAGTGTCCATCTTTTGGCCCTTTTGGTTCCACAGCAGTCTGGCGTTATCATCGGCGCTCTTGACACGCGTCACCTTTTCCGACGGGTCGATAGACATGTCACGGTGAATGGCTCTCACTCTCTCCTGGGCCACCTTGACTTGAGCCTCGGAGTATGTCAGCTGATCAAGCAGCTTCTGTCGGTGCTCCATGGCCTTGAGTCCGATCGCCCTCTCTCTAGGCGGCAGCCCCATCTGCTGGAACTTGAGTTCCGCCTCTTTAATCTGCTCCTCCAGCTTTGCTTTTTTGTTGGTAGGCCCCGGGGTAGCTCGGACAACAGCAGGCGTCGTTTCCACGATATCGTCATTGTCGGATCCCGAGCTCAACGTGATTTCCTCCGTGGTTTTGGGCCGCTTGGCTTCAGACTGAGGAAACGCCCCCGGAACAGCCATGGCGTTGATCGAGTCGCGGTATGCATTCAGACCCTCTTGCTTGGGAGCCGGGGAACCAGACTCAAAGGGGCGTTTGAGTGGGGTGCCAGAGATGGTCTGGATATGGGCGTTGAACGACTCGCCGTCGGACTCCTCGTCACTAGACAACAGACTGATGGCTTCCAACATGGTGGTGTGGTGAGCTTTTAGTTGTGAGTAATGAAGATGTAATAAGCGCGTTAAGATTTAGAAGACGTACGTGCTGTAATGGGTTGTTTGCCGTTTTGGGACGATGAGGTCGTTTTTTCAAAGGGAACGGAAAACAAGGCCGTGTTTTTGAGAGAGAAAAACGACGGGTCAGACGGACTTTTTATTGTCTCTCGTCTTCTCTCAGCGGCTTGAAAAATAAGGGTTTACAGTTTGCAGTTTTAAGCGTCACATGACCAGTTTGGAAAGTGTAATTGGAGAGGTGGAAAAGGGTGGAATGTGGCATCTAACGGAGGGAGGGGCGGGGGTGGAGGTAAACTGAGGTATTTGCCGGCTTCACCTGAGTGAGAGGAGTAAGCTGAACTGTTTGGATCTCCATTTGGGCAAGTTTTCGCCTACTTATACTCCAATATACACATCGATAAGCTCGGATTATTAGCCGTTAGTTTTGTTAGGCTGTGACATGAAGGCGTTGTGATTGACAGTTGCAAATTTTGATTGAGTGAAGTGGTGGTGAATTATACAGCACGCGTGGAAAATCACTGTTTGTTGTGTTTCTCTCTTTTCTGATGTTTTACTGCTGTATTGTTTTATATATATCCCCTATCAGACGCCACATTTTGGGCAATTAATAGATAATAAACACGTCTAAAACTGGGTTGGATATTATGTCATGACAGTGTACACAACGAGTGGCAGAGGAAGACAGTGGCGAACAACCCTGCCAGTAGGGTCCCTCGCTCTGTATCCATGACTGCATCTCACAATGATAAGAGCCTGTTAACGCGTAGTTGACAGTACAACCGAAAGTCAACTAAAGTTATCAGTCTAAAAAGAGCCGAGAAAGTGGATCCCGTAAGCATAAAGCGGCTGAAACGGAAGTCTGTATCTTGATCGAAATTGAAGACACGGGTCTAAGCCTTGGACACTGGGGTAACACGGCCTCGGAGAAGGTGTATCCGAACTCATAGCGTGATCTGACAGAAATTGCGGTCGGCAGATGTCTCCAATTACAGTGTCATAGATAGTGGGTGTCCACCTAACATATCTACAAGTACAACATCTTCGCAGCATCATATTACTCTTTAATAGTTAAGTTTTCCGTTTGTTCCGTTTGTTCCGTTGGTGTTCAATAAATCACTTGTTTCTGGCCCGGGCAGCTTCTCGCTCGTTGGCATGCTGGACGGCTACACTGGAAGCCATCCATGCGTCACTTCGCTCCCATGCTCTGAGTCCCTTCTTTGTGGCCTTCTCGATAATTCGTTCCTGCGTCACGTTCTTAACCTCGACCTGTGCACCGTCTCGAGACACCTTGATGTGGTGTCTTGACAGACCCTCCTTGACGGTGGCCTTGAAGCCGAGATAAACGACCCAGGTGACCCAGATGAGCCCTGCGACGATGGCCACGGCCAGGAAAATCAATACCAGAGATCGCACTCGAGCAAACGTGCTGACGGAAGGAGCTAGTTTGGAGTCGATGAATCCGGCAGCCACAAGCTCTTCGTATCGACGCATGGCTTCTTCTTTAGACAGAATTTCGCGGGCTTTCCCAGCACCCTCGCCTTCGGTGGACAGTAGCCAGTTTTTGATTCCCATTGTGTGTGTGTGGTGGTGGTGAAGTGGGGTGAAGTTTCAGGATGTGAAACAATTGATGGTTTGGGGGTAAGGGGGTGTGGTAGGTGTAGTAGGTGTGGTAGTATCAAGTGTTGTGACTGTGTAGTTATACTAGTGACTGTCTGGCCTGATATCAATGTGGTGGTGTACTTGTAGAGTGTCTTTTCCTGGAATGAAACGATGTCAGGGACGATTATATGCAGACCATGACGCACCAAAAACACAGCCACAAGGAGGGTGCAGGCACGGCTGTGCAGCGCCAGTACAAGTGGAACAAAGGTGGCAAGTCAGGTGATAAGGCGGAGTATAGAGGCACTTGATTCTTTGATTTTACCCTGAAAGAAATATATATCCATTGACTGTTCGCACACTGCCATCACTGACACCCCCTAACCTCCACCTACTCTATCCAAACTGAGTTTGCTCGCTTCCAGCACTCTTTTTTTTTTTTCAGCTTTAAAGACCGAACCTTGAATATTTTTAGCACAATTTGTAGTCTTGAGCAGTCATATAGGCTCGGTCGGCAGATCAGTCCGCCGAAGAATCCGTTTGGACCATGTATGGAACGTTCCAAGGAAGTGACAGGCGCAGTCTTACGGATATCGGACTGCAACATCTCCGATGCATGCACTGGTGGGTGGACTGCCTAAGACAGTTCATAATAACGGACGTTGGACGTACAGCCTATCTTGATTACGTCAACAGCAAAAAGCAAGATTATTTATTTCCCTTTAAAATTGAAAAAAATCTTGCCAAAGATTTGCGACCATGGTGGAGACCTGACCAACAGAAATACGTTCCTTGTCTGCCACAAATCGGCTTTAGCACACACCACCCACTTGCTCTTGATGCACTGACGCTAGATAGTGGAGATAGTGGATACGATACGCGACACACTATACTGGTAGACTCCGCCCAGTGCATAATTACGTCACCGCACGGAAAAAACGTTAGTCTAAAGCCTACGCTCATATACGAAGCGACCCATACTCTAAACGGGAGCACCTCGAGCATAGCCCACTGGTGTGCCAGTATTCTACAATCTACTCATCAGGCTAGTCATAATCATCATATCTACTTCGTACTATCTTGTCTAAACAGAAGCCACAATCTCGGCGGCCTGAGACAAACTGTCCACCATCTTTTTGCACTCGTCCCGTCGCTGCACGGTAAAGTCGCTCTCCTGCAGCAGGTCATCCAGCTTCTCGTTGAGGTACAGCTTCTGCAGCAGCTCCTTCTGAAGCAGGTCCTTGGAGTGCTTGACCAGGTTCAGAGTGATCACCTTGGGGACCAGATCGTTCATGGTTCGTCGCACAATGTTAAAGTACGACGTGATGAGCAGCTTGATCACGTCCGTCTCCATGGACTCCTTCTCGTTGAGAGTGCCCGACGCCTTGAGCACCGCTGGGGGGGCCTCCATTTCGGCCATCTTCTTTTTGTTTTTCGACGAGAAGAAGGAGCCAAAGAATCCACCCTCCTTGTCAGCATCCTTGGGGGGCTGCACCGTAGTAGGAGCAGGAGACCCTCGCTTGCCCTTACCAGTAACCACCTCTGTCTTTGGTGCAGGATGGTGTTTATCGTGAATCAGAGACAGAGCAGTGTGGCCTGAAATGAAATCAGGATGACCAGTGTTGACGTAGCAAGCCTCGGCAGAGACGATATCGGTAACCAGAGCATTGGTAGGCAGAAGAGCCTGTTTCAAGAACGCCACCACCAAAGTGAAAATCTGGTCCTTGAGCTTGGGGTACCGTTTCATGCCCGGACGAGTAAGACAAAGCTGGGCAATTCGGACCAGCTCATCGTACACCAGAGCCACACACTTGAGAGAGGGCTCCTCGAACCGCTTGATCTGCTGCTTGACAATCACCTCAAAGGCCTCAGTGCCGACAAACAGAGCGGGAGAAGAACCAGACGAGTTGTAGAGAATGGTTCGAATATCAACGTCTCGGACCTGATCGAAAGGATCAATGGCCTTGATACCGTTGGAGTAGAGCTCGTGGAAGACAAAGGAGACTCGAGCACCTCCAGAAAGCTCACTGGTGGACAGATCCTGAGAGTTACCGTCGAGATTGGTTCGGAACTCGTTGGAAAACTCGGTAATCAGGTTCAGAACAATGTTGGAGGGAGATCCAAGCATGTCGTCGCCTCCCAGGGCAGACAGCTCGCTCTGGTACTTGGCCAGAGTGCTGTGGATCTTGCTCTTGATATCGGGCAGCTGCGATTTGATATGGTGTCTCAAGATCATGTTGAGTTTTCGGGCAAGGAAGGGGGTTCCGCAGAACTGCGCCTTGGCCCGGTACGAGGGGTGGCCCTCAAAGAAGTTCTTCTCGTACTCCAGAGCGGCGCTAATGTTCTTGTTGCTCTGGATATCCTTCTGGCCTCGGTTGATGACGGGAACATAGCCGTATCTAAGGGGAATGACTCGTCCGGCCAGAATATCAATGACGTCGGTACCCTGGTCCATCAGATCGATCTTAGTCAGCACTCCAATGGTTCGAGTTCCTTCGGGGTCCACTTCTCGAGCGAGTTTGAGACCATCGGAGTTGGCCAAATCGGTGTTGGCAGCGGTGACCGACAGGATGATAGCGTTGGGCTTGGAAATAAAGCCCAGCACCATCTCCTTGATCTGTCGCTCAATGTCTTTGGGCTGGTCTCCAACAGGCACCTTTGTCAGACCAGGCAGATCCACCAGAGTGAGAGTGAGAACCTTGGGCGAGTAGATTCGCAAGTTGATGGGTGAGGAGGAGATACCGGCGTTGGATCCGGTCACCTTGTCGGTCTCCTTGGCAATCTCGTTTCGGATCTCGTTGAAGTCGGTGAACTTTTTGCCGGGAAGATGCAGAAACTCACCGTACTCTTCGGTGTCGGGTTTGTTGGTGAGCTGTAGCACCAGGGGCCGCCGGGTGACGATACCCGTGCCTCGGGGAAGGAAGTCTCGGCCGACAATGTTTTCGAGAACGGAGGACTTACCGGAAGACTGTGAGCCGACCACGGTGATCTGGGGGAGATCAATGGGGTTGACGGTGGTGCCGAGGGTGGCGAATGCGTCCTGTGTTAGTACGGAAGCGCGGAAGCGAGTGGCACGGAAGCGAGTGGCCGAAGGTCACAAGCGGACAACAACTGGTGTCTAGTGTAGTCATAACTGTAGTGATAGGGAATAGTACAAGAGTAGCAATGACAATGTCATAATCGGGTGACTGCCTAGAGGTGCGTTTATGTCATTGATCATGCCACGTCATTGTTCTTGATGTCATATCATTGTTGCCTGTATCTCCATATCATCATGCATACGTTGCAGTTGTATCTGCGACTGTAACGTGTGACTTGCTCGTTTTGGGCTTGTCGCCGCTTCCCCCAACTCATATGTACTCACCTGAAGACGGTTGACGGTCTTGATTAGATCCTCATCCATGGTGTTGGCTGTAATTAGACAATGTGGTGATGTGTTGATAAACTCTCGATAGGAGGTGTGTTGGGAGTCGAGCGATTAAGGTGTGGTAAGTGATAACAAAGTGGCAAAGTGGCGAATGTATAGATAGACTGGGAGATGTGCAAGTGTGGGCAATGTTGTGGCGTCGTATTGTGGTGGCGTTTATGTGGATTTCTATTGCGCTACTGTAGGGGTTCGTCAAGTGCTTAGTTGGGATGGAGTATGGTATAGTCAACTAAATTACTTACAGTGGCTGCCAAGGGACAGGGGTCTGAATGCAGAGAGTAACAGGCAAGCATGTACTGTAGAACACGGCCCGTGAGTTTCTGACACTGCAACTGACTCCGCTATTGCATACCTATACTGCTTGTACTGGTAGTCTTATCTTGAAGGTGTCTTTAAGCATGTCCATTTTTAGAGCTTCCTTAAAGACGTTACTGACAGAACAGCATCACTACTGCTGGCTTTTCAAATTAGTTAGCTACTTATCAACTACGCAATGAGTATCATAGACCCTATATTAACCTACCTACATGTTCTTTATCTCCGTAAACCCCATTTCACCCCTACCACCTCCTTTTCTTAAGCCTTACTTATCACCCCCAACTACTCCCAACTAGGCACGATTTCCCAACCTGCAGAAACCTAGATTGAAATTTATTTGACCATCCACCCTCAACATGGTACTCCCCAGAAACAAAAGACGGCCCGCTAAGCCCAAGGCGGCCCTCAAACCCGATACTACCGACACAGCCAAGCTCGATAAGCTATTCGCCGAGCTCGCAAACCTCGACGAGGACCTTGCAGGTACCGATATTGTGTGGAAGGAGACTAAGACGGTTGAACCCAAGAGTGAACAGACTGATGTGGAGATTTTGGCTACTGTCAGTGATCTCGCGCGTCTGTGTCACGCCCATATGACTCGATGTGGAGTTGCTTTCAAACCTCCCGTGTCAGTGGACATTGCTGTTCAGACCGTGGCTGATCTGCGAAAAGTCCTACCTGCCTTCACCGGCGAGTACAAGAACTTTGTGTCGCTTTCGGACGGCAGCGAGGCGCACGAATTGATGCAGAAGGAGCTGCGTTTGAAGCTGCGAGATGTTTGTGGCGGTGTGGCTACGTTCTCTAGAGTTGTTCAGGCGCTGCTGAAGATGGACAACAAGGCTGCTCAACAGATGCTGGATAATGTGCCTGTAGGAGATAGCGACGAGGACGTTAGTGAAGCTCTAGATGGACTTACTGTTGAGGACAGTGAAAAAACCCCCGAGGAGATTGAGGAACAAACAGCTGCTGAGGCGTACTCGAAACAGCTGATTCGAGTGGCTCAGACCTGGAAGTACTGCAATGCTGTGCAGGAGTTCTGCCAGACGCCCTTCCTGGATGTGGCTAAGAGACGGCTTAAAGAAACTTGTCTGGTGATGACTGATGCGGTCAATGAGCTCAAGGAGTGGCTGGACAATGCTGATGACGAAGAAGATGATCCTTTCGGACTAGACGACTACGAAGACACTGACGAGGAGGCTGACGCTACTCCTGCTGCTCCCACAACTCGAAGCGACGAAATCGTGGCTCTGGCGGAAAAATGGCATGCCAAACTGATTACCCTGTTCAAGCTGGTGCAGGCCCTGGCATCTCGGTACTCGTCTTTGTGCAAGGCTGATGCTGACGCTGCATCCAAGGACAGACTGGTGAGCGTCAACTCGCGTATTTATAAACTCGCTGCTGGAGTTGACGATCTGGTTACTGGTTTCCTGATGAACAGTCCAGTGGCTGATCTGGAACAGGAGAGTGAGAAGCTGGATGCACTGGTTAAGGATTTGGCCAACTCGGAGAGACTAAGTCCGGATGGTTCGAGTGATGCCGTGACTGTCTATGTCGACAGTGTGTTTCAGAAGGCGTATGGATTGTAGGTAGAAGGAGTTAATGATACATATATTTGGATTATTGGGGTTTCGTAGTATGCAATTAGTTCTATGTGTTTTCAGGCACAGCTTGCGCTGCACCTATCGTCTGTTCCTTCTCTTAACAAACTCGACAATCTGCTGTGAACCCGCCAAGGTCGATACAAACTTCCTCTTTGCTGCATTTTCATACAACAGCACGCCCAGCTCTTTAGCGTACGTTGACACATCCTTGTACTCGTCGAAATTCTTAAACTCCGTGAACAAGTATCCATCAGTAGCTCTGATTCGGTCCATCTCCAGCTGCCACAGTTTGATCTGATCCACTACAGTGGGTGGCAGTGCCTGGTCATTGGCCTTCATTCTAGGATGAGAATGAACAGACAAGTATGTGATGATTTGTTCAGCGGTAATACCGTTCGAGAGGGCGAATCGTACGGAGTCTCGGTTGATCTGGCCGGTGACCATATTTGCGAAACGAGTCTTCAGGTTGACAAACAGGTTCAGAACAGCAATCTGAAGAGGAGACTCTGTATAAGCATAGAGTCTGAAATTGGTTTCCAGAATAATGAATCCAGAATCAGCAGCTACAGACGACGAAATTGTGTCCTGGGTAGCAGCCTCCATACTCTGACTGGCTGTTCTCAAAGCAGCTGTCTCTGAAGTAAGCGTAGTAGCCAATCGGGTAGGGTAGAAACGTCTAGACGACGGTTTTCGCTGGTAAACGATACCGTAATCTCGCAAATCCTCCAGCATGTGTTTCTGTGTATCAGACAGAGCGCTCAGCGAGTAATCTCTTCCCAGCTCTAGAGATCCCAGCATGAAAATGAAGTTGAGGACATCAACAGGATCCATTTGCAGAAACTCAGACATGTTGAGGTACTGCAGCAACAAGGTCCAGATTTGGGCATTGACGTCTTGCAGGAGGAATTGGAACCCCGCATTTGTGATTCTCAAGCCTCCACGTTCAGGTTCCATCAGTCCAGAGTGTTTCAGCAGCGTAAGTACTCCATGAGAAGGCGTCACTCCAATGGACGTACCCACCATGAAATGCAAGATCATTTCCCACTGCGACACCGCGTGCGCGTCCAGAAACGCCACGTCCACCTTGTGCTTGTCTTCTGTGTCACAAGGCACTCCAAATGAAATGTTCTGGTCTCCACCCACCAGAGCCGCCCTCAGGTTCTTCTTGAATGTCGGATTGATGATAATGTGCGCCTGCGTCTCGTTTAGAATGTGTAGCATGCGCAGTTTCTTTTGCGTCTCGAGCTTTAGCCGCTGACTCGACGGTTTGACCAGAGCGTCAACGTCGGCTATGGTGATTGGGTCGGGGTTGAAAATCATGCCCATGATGAGCATTCTAGCCAGGGCGGGTAAAAGCCGGAATACCGCCAGACAGGTGGCTGGAGACTGGTACAGCCGTGTGAGGACCGCCTCGGGAAGGCCCTCGAGGTAGTCATTGATGCTGTTTTTGAACTGGCTGGTCATGGTGGTGGAGCTGTGCTTGGAGATATTTCATCATGCAGTATCTTTTAGAGTTGGGAATAGAATGAGATAGCTGTTGGAGGGAGTTTGGGGGGAGGTGTAGTGGGGAAATAGAGGTGAATTCCGGAATACTGGAGACGAGGAGATCATTCTGGTACCTCTACGGCTCATTTTGGGTCAAATTGGGGCCAGGAATGGGGAATCATTTTCTTTGTATTGCTTAACAAATCCCAAGTGCATAGGGTCGTCTATTGGAAGGACATTACTTAGATAAAAGACATGTTTCAAAACCCCCCTAAACCACATTATTTTTTCTGATCCGAGTCATATCCCGTCTAATGAAGCCCTTAACATCCCCAAAACATGATCCTCTCCTCAGCTCTTTAACAGCCCAACACCACTCTTCACTGCCATGTTCTACGTGTTTACTGTGAAGGCCTCCTCTCTAACTTTATATTTGCTTACACGTTGACAAGAGTATGAGACTAGAAGGGCCCATCAGTAGCACCCTCAAGAAGAGCAAATGACACAAAAACACCACCCCTGTGTTCGTCACGTGATCTTATCCCCTCTGACACCTTTTTCACGCTCTCAATGATCCCACTTTTGCCAAAATCACTTCCACCTCACAGGTTATGAGCTGCATCCAGAGTCCCACCTCCCCAAACTCAAACATGAGAACACGACATATCTAACTATACATCACAATGGTGAGTCGATTGAAAGCCCCCGAAAACGCCGTCCATACTAACCCAGGTCACCATAGGAAACACGCACGACGACCTCATCCACGACGCCGTTCTGGACTACTACGGCAAGCGATTGGCCACCTGTTCGTCCGACAAGACCATCAAGATCTTTGAGATCGATGGAGACAACCACAAGCTCGTTGAAACGCTTCGAGGCCACGAGGGACCCGTGTGGCAGGTGTCCTGGGCGCACCCCAAGTTCGGATCCATCATTGCCTCTGCTTCTTACGACGGAAAGGTGTTCATCTGGAGAGAGGAGAACGGCCGATGGACCAACATTGCTCAGCACCAGCACAACGCCTCGGTCAACTCGGTGGTGTGGGCCCCCCAGGAGTACGGGCCCCTGCTTCTGTGCGCATCTTCCGACGGCAACGTGTCTGTGGTCGAGTTCAAGGAGGGCGGCAACTGTGAGGCCACCACGTTTGCGGCTCACGACGTGGGCGCCAACTCGGCATCCTGGGCTCCTCCCGCCGTGTCCGGCTCGCTCATACAGCCCATCAACGGCAAGGCCGCCAACAACATCCGAATTGTGACCGGTGGATGCGACAACCTCGTCAAGATCTGGAAGTACGACGCGGCCTCCAAGACGTACGTGATTGAGGACACGCTGTCTGGGCACAAGGACTGGGTGCGAGACGTGGCCTGGTCGTCTTCGGTGCTGTCCAAGTCGTACATTGCCTCGGCTTCTCAGGATAAGACCGTCATTGTCTGGACCCAGGAGGGCAACCAGCCGTGGAAGAAGAAGCTGCTGCAGGACAACACCTTCCCCGATGTGGTGTGGAAGGTCAGCTGGTCGCTGTCTGGCAACGTGTTGGCTGTGTCTGGAGGTGATAACAAGGTCACTCTGTGGAAGGAGAATCTGACGGGAGAGTGGGAGTCTGCGGGTGTTGTGGAGGAGTAGACAAGCTGAGCGGACGAGTCGGAGCGCAGCGACGACGAGTCTGTTCGGATGAGCTGATTTATACTGGATATCCAATCCTGGTCTAGTCAAGCTCCAGCAGACCCTCAGCAAGTTGCAAGCAATATTGTAATGAATGAATAGTAGATTATAGGAGGTGGCGATTTGTAGGGTTGTAACTGAATGCTTAGCTATAGATGTGAGGATCATACTGGGCATGTCTACAAGAGAGTGACTATTATATGAATTGTCTTCAGCATTGGTGGTCAGGAGATGATCTTCGTATCGTTAGATAGCCCTCGATCTCGGGAGTACAATGATAAAGGAATCATTTCCGTAGCTCTTCAATTGCGTTCAGTATATGCCATTATGTTCTGTACTAGGCTCTACAATTGCTCTACTAGTAATATCATCATCTTACCTAAACAACATTGACCAGCTCGGTAACAATACCAACCAGATCGTCAGCAGCACGCTGGCCCTCCTCCATGACCTCACTATGGTCGGCAATACCCTCGTCCAGTTTAGCCGCGTTATCGTTCAGAGCACTGTCGGGCTTCTTATCAACCACCACGTTGGTGATCAACGAAAGAGCCAGCACCTTGATACCGCAGTGTCGAGCCACAATGACCTCCGGAACAGTCGACATGCCCACAGCGTCAGCACCCATAGTAGCGAGCATTCGCGCCTCGGCTCGAGACTCGTAAGTGGGACCAGAAACAAATGCATAAGTGCCCTCATGGATACCTCTAGAGACTCCCTGTTTCTTGGCAATGTCGTAGACTGCTCTTCGGAGCCCGTGGTCATACGAGTCAGACAGAGGCAGGAATCGCACGCCAAACTTCTCGTCGTTGGGCCCTCTCAGAGGGTTGTTTCCAGCGAGTCCAGGCAGGTTGATGTGGTCGTTGATGAGCATGATATCGCCGACCTTGAAGTCCTGGTTGAGGCCTCCGGCGGCGTTGGTGAGAATCACGGTCTTGATGCCAATCTGGGAAAACACACGAATGGGGAAGACCGTGTCCTGGATGTCGTATCCCTCGTAAAAGTGGAACCGGCCAACCATGCACACCACAGGCACGTTCTTATCGCCCAGCAGTCCCACCACCAGCTTTCCGGCGTGGCCAGCAACAGTGGACACCTTGAAGCCGGGGATATCTTTGTACTCAATGGTGACTTGAGGAGAGGGCTTGAGAGCGTTGGCCAGACCTCCGAGGCCTGATCCGCAGACAATACCGATCTGGGGGCTCTGCAGCTCCTTGGGGAGTTTGTCGGAGATTGTGTGTGCGGATTTGAGAGACAGATCGAATGTGGACATGGCTGTGATGTGTGTTGAGGAAGAAAAAAAAGTGCTAGTGTGGGTTTAGATCTACTGCACACTGCATATAGAGTAGACGGCGTCCAGATAGCGAACTGTATCTGGAGGTGCCGCGGAGGTGCCGGTAGAAGTGAAGATAGCGAGAGTGGGTGAGGTGGGTGTGCGGGTGACAATGAGTGATTATATGATGTTTTATATCATGGAATGGGTGAATTGAGGTGGACTGGATGGTGTTATTTTTTCTTGTTTTGTAGATAAGCTTAGCTGACTGTACTGTTGAATAACCCCACTAAATTGACTTGTATGGATTTTACCTTTTTCAAGTATCGTAGAACGAACTATGATTGGTACTGAAAAGTGCTGAATCAGCGTTGAAGGTGCTTAATAAGCGTCAATTCGGCTTGGGTTTCATTGGACATTGTACTTATCGCTCTCAGCGCTTTAATTACAATGCAAGGTGCAAGGTGTAAGGCACAGGCACTTAGCTAAAGTTTCACTTCTGACTGCTCTTTTTCAAGTAGTTTAGAGTACAATACTTAACATCAAGCCAAGTAATACTCACCAAATGAGCCCACTTGATCACCCCTTTGTGCTCACCTGTATACGTATCGTATACCACCCATGTCATGTTCCACCTGCTCACTGCTTGTCACGCCGCAAATAATTATGCACGTTGCAGCGTGACGTGAAAACGTTTGGTGGCAACTTCTGTAACAAGGGAGCATGGAAGGGGTGGTTACGGTTTAGAGTGTTCGAGGTTGGCGCTATTTCCATTGTCGTAAGCTTAACTAAAAGGATGTGAGGACGGTGGTTTTGGGGGTGTTTCAGAGAGTGAATTGGTCTCGAGAAAAAGTGGAATGACTAATTGAGACCCGCTGAGTACGCCAGTTGTTTCCGTTTGTCTCTACGACTAGTATTGGGCGAGATACACTTCTTTTATTAGGATGTATAGTTGTGTCGATCTCAACTAACCAAGAGCTTGTCCAGAATCCCTGCAAAATAATAATAATATTCAGAAAAATACGCAGAAAATCTCAGAAAATCTCAGAAAAACCTGGCTCTTCATACTCAACAGCTACCCGTTGAAACACCGCCCACCTCTGTTCTCCACATTTTTCTCATTTTTCGCTCATTTTTTTACTATTTCCCTCGGCCAAAAAAAGCTTACACCAGCCAGCCCTGTTGCACAACAGCACTCTCTGAAACACCTTTCCCGATCTCCGAATACACCGTAGACCCCTCCAAAACGATTATCGTGCCCCCGCTATACCCCCCAGCAGAAATTTCACGCCGATTCCCCTTCATTTCACCCTGTTGTCTCACATTTTGTTTTCTTCCCCTTGCCCATTAAACTCGTAGCCGTTGCGCCAAATAACTGTGCTTCCTAAATCGGCTGTTAATGGCGATCACAAGCAGTGACCCAAAAACGGAGTCTGTGAGATAATACAGAGCCACCACAGATACTCACACCAACAACTTGTACCAGACTTGTACCACCCATCTACTCTATACTCCTGGACTTTCTTTTTCCCTCCTGAAACCTGTGCAAACTCACTGTCCAACACTCTAACCTAACCTAAGCGTGTCTTTGAATAAACGTCTGTCTTGTGACGGATTTAGGTTGGCTGGTGGTGAAGCGAAAACACGCCAAAATACAAAGCTCCGTTTTACTCCTTCTTGTTCACATCCCTCTCGTCTATCCACTCTCCGGTACCTCGCCGACACAAACGCAACCCGCAAAATCGGCCCATACACTACACAATCTAATCCCCCCTGCAGCTCGCACGCGCGGATAATCGTCTGATCTGAAAAGACAATATGGCTCAACGTATAAATGGTATGAACGTGCTCGGAGTGGATGAGAAGGGTGCTGGCTCAAACACAAACCCTTCGTTCAACCCCTCGTTCAACACAAACATGTTCAGCTCGTTCAACTCTCAACCGGAACAACAAGTGCACTCTCCAACCAGTCCAAGCCCAACACGACTCTCATGCACTTCTCCTCCACACTTGATCAAAATGCAGAGCCTGGTAAACACTCCAGGACCAAATACCCCCCGAGATACGCCCTGTATCACGCCTTCCGTGTACTCTCCTACTAGAGACACTGCTCACCTCTCAGAAGCAGAAGGGGCGAGAATAACACGCCAAATGGAAGACCTCAAGATCACAAACATGACGCTGGCGGCTATTAATGCGGATCTGGAGGCCCAGGTGAGGAAACAGCAGCAGGAACTGAAAGCGCTGAGAGACAGGAAGCCTTCGGAGCCAGAATTGGCTGTGGACAGAATCGACGTGTCTGCTGGTCTGAGCAGTACGACCTTGAACTTGCTGGAGGCTATGGGCGTGAACGGTATTGGAAGGCCTACTCAGTTGGATAAATGTCTGGAGTTGAGTACGAGTTTGTTGCAGGAGTACTCGGAGGCTGTTCATTCGGTGAGTTCAGTGGAGATGGGGGTGAGGGTTAAGCAGAGTGACTGAGAAGCACGCCAGTGCTTCTCCGCCACACGTTCTCTACCAGTACGTCCCTTTGGCTTTTCATTTACTCCTTATTCGGCGCTTTATCATGCTTTCCCTTCCCCCTATTAAATAAGCTCTCGAGTTTAAGGGTTATCAGGCAGATTTTAAAGCATGAATTTTTCCAGGGGGAAATCACTGCACCTCTCAACACCACACAACACACTCCACACTCACTTGCTTGGGATGGCCTTCTTTGGGAAAAAGTCGCCAGTGACGGGGAAACAAAATGCGCGCAAATCCACAGGCCTCAAAGCCGCATCCACTCGCGGTATCATCAACAAGTACCACCAGCTCAACAAGAAAAAGCTGCAACTTCAAGGGCTGAAAAAGCAGCTGAAAAAGGGCGACGGCAAGAAGCTGGAGATTGATTCGGAGGTGGCGAAAATCGAGGAGGAGATGGAAAAACTGGGAGGGCTGGAAGTGTACCAAAAGGCGTCTCTTCTAGGCCAGGATCAGACCCGAGGAGGAGATTCTTCACATGTGCTGTTGAAGTGGTTGAAGAACGAGGGCAATGAGGTCGAGGCAGAGGAAAAGCGGTTGTTGGAAGTGGGGTGTTTGTCTGTTTCAAACGCGATTTCGAAATCGTCTGTTTTTGAGACTATAGACCGGATTGATCTGAGATCAAATGATCCTTTGATTGTCCAGCAGGATTTCCTCAAGAGACCACTTCCAAAAGGCCCCGAAGACAAGTACCACGTCATCTCACTCTCGCTGGTGCTCAATTTCGTGCCTGTCAATGCTGACAGAGGCAAAATGCTGCAATTAACTACCCAATTTCTGCTTCCCCAAGGTCTCCTTTTTTTCGTGCTTCCCAAAGCGTGTGTGGAAAACTCTCGGTATCTGGATGGCGAGCTTTTCGACGACATTATGACGTCTCTGGGGTACGTGAAGCTGGAGGAAACCACGACGGATAAGCTGATTTACCAGCTGTGGAGATGCCACCAGGATAAAGCAAAGTACAAAAAGTTTGGAAAGAACGAGGTGAGAAGTGGGTCCTCGAGAAACAACTTTTGCATTACTTTGTAGGTGAAGAAGAGGGCAAAGGTGGCATGTATTTATGTATTGTAAGATAGCTAACTAGATGAATGACCAGAACGTAAAACGAGCCTCCTAGAAGATATCTTCAGGTCTAACAAGCAGTCTACAAGAACTATTAATGTTGCGTGTGAGTCTCAAGAGCTGTCAAAATATATTTATTGCTGGTTTCTGAATTGAAAATCAACGAAACTTATGGGATTTCATGGATATAACAGGTATATGCGTAAATATGCCTTTTATATGTATATTCGATCCGTCTAAACTTGTGATTTGATCTACAACTGTGTAAGACTACGTAGAAGCGAGTTATAATTTATTTTAATTGTTTCGTATTTTTTGAATTTTTCAGAAAAAATTAGAAAAATCAGATTAAATAAAATTAATTCGGAGCGACAAAAATGGAAAAGATTAGAGATTTATAGACTGGTTAGACTCTCTTACAACAGCTTTTTTGATGATTCAGTTCTTATCTGATGAGTAAGATGTCATTCTTTATCAATATTCTTCGTTACTAATATATCTCACTCTACAAGAATCATACAAAAAATCCACTTAATTTTTTTGCTCCTCTTTTCCACCTCTACTGCCTCATATGTTTAATTATTCTTATGTATTATCTGTTATCTGTTATTTTTGTTTTGTTTAATGATTATGCAAATATCCCCCTTTCCCTACAACTTAGGAGGCTCGATACCAAGGAAGGACCAGGTGGTTCCGATAATGGCCACCGCAGAGTACACCACCAGAAGCACGTAAATGAAGAATCGCTCGCCGGCCTTGATCTGGTACCGGAAAATCTTGAGGTAGAAGGCCAACGGAAGAATCAGACAAATGGAAACACAGAAGCCGGAGCCCATGAGCGCGATGATTTTGTCAAACGAGGGGAAGACCATGGAGAGAACGACAAAGGTGGCTACACAGACACACCGCGTCGTTACCCGGGCAACCTTGGCTCCAGGCGAGTTGCTGGTCTGAATGTTGAACAGAGCATCCAGAGTAGAAATGATGGGTCTGGCGTTGAGAGGGGTTTTCGACAGTGGAATGAGGGCAATGAGCACCGTCACAATCACATTTAAAACTGCCGGGTATCCCTCAGTGGTCAGAATGTTCTTGGTCACCTCATCCTGAATCTCGTCTCCAAACATGAGGAAGCCCAGCACTCCCATGGCCAGATCGAGACCCAGAGTGATTCTGTATGTCGTCTTGAGACACTTTGTGTACTTGTGAGGGTGTCGCATGTCTCTGTAAATGTTGGGAAACACCGCATGACCTCCCCAAGGGGCCATAAAGATACCAAAGGACAGAGGAACGAGAATCCAAGCATGGGGGAACATGCTGGTAGGCATGGGGTCGATGAGAGAGCCAGGAGCAGTGGGTTTGACCAGTCCGTCAATGAACACAATAACAACTAAACCAACTACCGACATAATGCCCATGATGGAAGAAATGGAGAGAACTGAGAGAGGCAGAAAAGTGGGAGGCGTAAGAACAAAGAAGGCAATGACTTTCCACTCGGTTTTGGTCACCTGAGGCACGAGAGCGTTCAGCGAGTCGGCAAACAGCACCACCAGAGAAACACATGCAGCTACCAGTTCCAGAGAAAAGAGCAGAGAAACAAGCACTCTGGCCCTGGATCCAAAAGCCGCATAGCCGATATCGGCGTATGTAACGAGAGAGGGATCCGTGTCCATGCATTTGGCCAACAGCTTGGCAGTGTAGTGGGTAGAGTAGGCTGAAGCCAGCAGTAGCACCATACCAATACCCCATCCTGCGTACTTGAAGCCTAGAGGCAGAGATAGGAGGCCTACTCCAATGAGAACGTTCACAGAGTTGAACACAGTCTGAGGAGCGGTAGACTGACCCTCAACGGTGGTGATAATCGTTCCGTCTGCGTTTTCCACTCGTTTAACAAGTAAAGGAGCGTCTTGCGATACACATGAATCAAGACGTGATCTGGGCTGCACTGACTCAGTATAAGCAAATGAAGGCTCATCGAGAAAGTCAGACTCGTCGAAAACAGACTCGTTATCACCCGAGCCCCGTCTGTAAGGAGAAAACTCGTCATCATCGAAATACGTTCTTTCTCTGTTCAGACCCTGAGGTGGATCCAGAGATAGAAACGACTGAGCACGCTGGAAAGACGAGGCAAAGCGTCCCAGAGAGTTCACGCCAGTGAAGGGAGAAGCAGGCATAGACGGCGTGAGAATCGAAGGCCGTCTCTGCCGCTCTGGAGGGTAATCGATTGGGGCTGTTCCGTAGGACATGATGGTGGAGGTTTGAGGGCGGAAAAGTGTTTTATTTCGGTTGTTGTTCTGACTGTGAGTTGAGCACGTGTCTGCGGTTGCGGGGATCTAATTTTCGTCCGTTTTCGTCGCTCGGTCGCCAACTTGAGGAGTATCAAAAGTCGTGAAAGAAATCATCCGGTGATCCCCTGAGGTCTCAGAACCTTATGCACCCTCGGATGATAAACAGACACAACAACGGAGATTGGAGAGCTGTAGCAGGCCAGGGGGAGAAGTGAGAGATAAAAAGAAGAGGTAGTCCCGTGACCAGAGTCAAGAGCTCCATTTTGCTCTTACTAGAATTTCCCCACGACCTCTAATACCTCCCCACCGACATATCTGATAACTAGCTACTTATCCATTGGCTGGCCTCTGAGTTTAAGCATTAATGCTGCACTTCAAAAGAAAAGTGATAGTGAGATGAGAGGCTTTTGGGTGCTTACTGAGAACGCTACAAGCTTCCTACTGGCAAACCGACACTTGTGTTGGAACCGCCTCGTCGCCAGCATTGGAACCATGCCAACAACGCCCCCCCACCCCTCATGCAATCTGTCCCTGGTTGCTTGGTTTCACTTGCATCTCCTCAAAAAGGTTTGCACTAAGTTTGAGAAATCTTCCTGTAAAAGTAGTGATACCCGTCGAGCCAAACATGAAGAACGGAACGAAAATACGGGGAGAGAAATACCCGAAATCAAAGACATACAAACCGAAGTACAGGTACCTCGTTTACGCACCAGCCGATACATGCACGGTTGGTACGAGCACTCGCTAAAGGTGTGTTTGCCTCAAGGATGCATCTATCCCCACAGCCGTGCGGGTCTGGGTTTGGAGTGACTGTCGCAAGAGGAAATACTATCGCATGGAATGTGCCGAAACGATGAAATCTGAGCTAGTCACCCTTGCCTTGAGCTTTTCAGATCAGTCGTATGCGTACATGTATGCGTATGTTATCATAGCTGTACAGATTTCCAGGGTTGTCGTATTTACCCTGGTACAAGAACAATAGCCAAGAGTTGCACACTAATAGTAATTAGCACTTGTACCGGTAGCTAGCTTGTACATTCCTCATCTCAGACTAGAAGCTGTCAGACTAAAACGTCAAATCGACACCAAACGAGGGCTGAAAACGTCAGATGACAAATCAGGGATTTTAGGAGCGACATACGCTTTTAGTAACGGTGATACAACCACTTTTGAGGTCTCCACCAATCCCACCGACCCCTGAAAAATGATCACGAGCGAAATATGAGGTTCAAAGGTTAATGGGATTAAGGTTATGACAACCTCGGCCGTTTTACACCCTATCAGTGTGTTATAGAATAACATGGATTTACATTTCCTTAAAGGTATCAACTTAGTGAGACCACTAATATCTATATTTCAAGTTTGAAAGCAATCGCCATAGTACTCCGCCAGCTAGACCGACCTCCTCAACCCCTATAATCAGCCTTACAAAACTCAACCCCAGTTGGGACATTATTTTAACCTTATCATAATTTAACTAAACTCCCAACTGGACGTCCAAGCTCAACTAATCTTAACAATAGGGGCATTCCAATATCAGCCCTCAACATGAGTATACCCACCTCAAACTACCAAGAACATGAATGTACAAATATCATACCATCGGTGTTCACTACAATGGCAGCTGGCGCTCCTAGCTACAACCACTCGCTCAACATACAAACTACAATTGATGTCCGTTCCTGACCTTCGGTCAGTCACTTCCAAACGTCTACAGTCGCGCCTGACTTCGTCAGTCACTTCCATCTACAGTTGTCGCGCCTGACCTGCGGTCAGCCACTCCGGCATTTTCCTCTAATATATTAACATGGTGCCCCTCGATAAATACTCCCTCTAACAAGCACAGTTGGACTGCTCATTGTCGAGATGGATGTTGATGGTATCGGCGAAATCGTCCGTGTAGTCCTCCGAGTCCACCTGTGCCATGGCGTTTCGAGCAACCGTCTCAAACGCCTGGTCCACGCCCGTGTCCTCCTTGGCACTGGTCTCAAAGTAGGGAATGTTGCCAGTGGCCTTGCAGAAGGCCTGGGCCCGCTTGGCAGACACGGCCCGCTTGCTCTCCTCCACATCCACCTTGTTACCAATCACCACAAAGGGAAAGTTCTCGGGATCCCGGGGGTTGGCGAGCAGCAGAAACTCGTCTCGCCAGAGAGTCAGGGCGTCGAAACTCTTGGAGTTGTTGACGTCGTAGACCAGCACACAGCAGTCTGCGCCTCGGTAGAAAGCCAGACCGAGGGATTGGAACCGTTCTTGGCCGGCGGTGTCCCAGATTTGCATGTTGACCTTTCGGCCCTCGAGAGTCAGTTCCTTGTTGAGGAAGTCTGCGCCGATGGTGGCCTTGTATTGTGTAGAGAACTTGTTGTTGACGTATTGTTGCCTGAGTTAGTACGGACGATGAGGAACAGTGAACGATTGAGTGAAGACAGTCGTGAACAGCAGTTGAACGTCATAGACACAGCTGTAGCAGACAGAGGCCACAGTAACGTTAGACACAGCTGTACCAGACACAAGCCATAGTAACGTTAGACACAGCTGTTGACCCTGGCGTCACCGTAACGTCACCGTAACGATGCAGCTGTTGATAACCACACTGCACTACCACAACTGCAACCTCGATGACATTCGCCATGTCACTGTTACGCCGGTTACAGCCGTGGTATCGTGTAACCTGACAACAGTAACTGCGCCGGCGACGATATGTGACACAGGTATAGTTGGGCACAACATTGCCACTGTCTTCTCATCAAACCCTTCTGTGTCCCCTCTCTCTATCCCCCCTCCTCATACTCACATGAGCGACGACTTACCGACGCCGGAGTCGCCGAGAATGACGACTTTCAGCATGGTTCTCTTTTTGGGCGGCATTTTGGTGGTTGGTGATTTGGGCACGTTGTCTCGTCGTCATGTTGGGATAATACGCTGGGGTTAGGGTTTGCGCCGTGGACCACAACAGGATAGGAGGTTGTGCATGTGATGATAATTAGGAGATGGTGGTAGGTAAGGGGATAAGTGGAGGTTGGTGGTTGGTTGTATTTAGTTGTATTGGTGTTTGATGGTTTAGGAGGTGTACTGGTACGGTACTTGTACAGTACTTGTACAGTGTGTATTAATATTGGCATACAGTAATTACTAAGTGGTCGGTACTGTCAACGGTGGGAACGCCCAGCGGGGGATTCCAGCAAAAAGACAGTAGACTACGTCTGCATCTTTCTGCTTCTCTTGAGACTAGCTCACCAGCTGTCCAGCAAAAAGACAGCAGACTACGTCTGCTCATCTTTTTGCTTCAGAGTTTACTTAAGGGTAACAAAAACCCCAACTAAAAAAGTGACCTGGGGGTGGCTACTGCTCGTTACAGGCATCCTACGGACATGAGGTTTTTTGTATTACACTAATTAGGGCATGGGATTATATAATCCACATTAATCTCACATGTGCTAGTACAAAAATTCTGCGTTGTACGCTCTCAAAGTCTTGATATTACTTGACATTTTAAATTTACTTCATTCCTCCCAAAAGCTTAACAAAGTGTAACTGGAGTGAAGAATGTCACAATCGCGAATCATACAGGTTGTTGTTTTACTAAGCTCTACCGATCCAAGGACTGCACTGGATGTTACGTATACCGCAGAGGGTACCCACCGTTGATGGTACCGACCACTTATAATAAAGCCTGAAGGTCAGAACAGAGACATGTTATTTAACAGTGCAAGAGCAGATAGGGGGAGTTAGGAGTGGTGTACCAGTAGGGTAAGTAGTGGTTATTGAACGTGGATATCGATAAGATGGGCACCAGATGGTGCTTGAGAGACCCAGGCGTGGCTTTGTAGATAGACTCTTAGTTAGCTCTTAGTTGGCATTTAGTTGACGTATTACTTAAGACTACTTGATGATGCTTCAACTAACTGTCGCCAAAATAGCTGAACATTTCTCAACATATTGATAATGGTCTCTATAGACCAACAGAGAAACCCAAAGTTGATCTTTTTTCACCGCTGTTCATCACTTCCACCCAAACGGCACTCTTTCAATGACTGCCTCGACAGTCTCCACTCTGAACCGTTTCACGTTTATTGATGTTACATGGGTGTACCACAACCACCCTAACACCTGTCTAAGTATCGTATCGTATGTACTACATAATATTTTCAGCTCCACTCCAACACATCTCCAACAGACCCTGAATCAGGCATAATCCACGCTACAATACTCGTATTCCCCATCTGGTACACCGTTCAATGTCAGTGGGTTGTGCAACCTTGTGACAGGGCTGGCAGGCAGCCATGACAAGGTGTCTGGATGCGGAAACATGTCAAGGAAGCGGGATTTGAAGAGTTTTTGAGACGTATGGATGGGTCATGTTGGTCTGAAAAACACCACATAAGGCACCGGTTTAATTAATTTTTTTAGTACATTTTTTCAGTCATTTTTCAGCACTTTACAACCACTTCACAACCCCTTCTCACTCCACGTTCACCCTTCATCATCCTTGTGAAACAAACTTTGAAGGTCTTGGTTGGGTGCAGGCAAACCAAGAAAAGTCAAGTCGCTGACAGCAGCACAACTTCAACTTGGACTATTGAGAATACGACAATGTGTGAGTATAAAGCTGTGGGGCTGCCTCCATCGAGCGCAGCCACTCGAACATGCTTCTGATCCGAACTAACCCAGCTTCTTCAAAACAGGTATGTACGCGTAACATGGATAGTGAGATGGCAGTGATACACAAACGATACAGACAACAGCAACAGGAACACAAACACACCACCGCCACCACCTGGATGATTCCTATCTTTCAGCAGATCAGCATAGACGACAGGACAGGTGATCACAGATGGGCTACAGATACCTGTGTTTGAGCAATCTGTGTTTGTGCTGTGCACTATCATGGCTGTGTACACCTGTCTATGTCGTTCAGTTCACGTTGATCGGTTCAACTACACATATGCTACATCTATTGGACCGTGCTTGGACCCTCGTGCTTGGACCCTCGTGCTTGGACCCTCGTGCTTGACCACTTTTACCTCGACCACTCGGGACCTTCGGCCCCTCGTACCTTCGGCCCCTCGTTACTAACCCAGCCCAACCCGCTGCGAATGCGCATCTCGCCACCTGGCAAACCGCTGCCTCGTGTTCCAGGAAGACGGTCGCCCACCTCTCGAACCCCTTCCTCCTCTTCTTCGACTTCTTCTACCCCCAGAGGAGTCGCGAAGAAAGGAAAACCCACCGCCCGCTCTGTGTCGCGAACCACCAACCCCCTGAAACACAACGCCCTGTTCCAGGCGATCCAGGGCATTCCACGAACGTCTCCTCCGGCTTCTGCTCCACCTGCTGCTTCCAGACCAGGCCAGGAACTGAGAGATAGAATTGCAGGCAAGAAGCCGAAGCCTGTGGTCCAGACGACTCAAAGAGAGACCCCAGACACATACCAGGACTCGTCTCTCTCTGCTCGATTCGGCAAAACGCCCGCTAAACGCTCTTCTGTGCCATACTCCAACCCCAGCGCCTACTCCACTACCGCAGCTGGCTCTTCCTACAACGCGTACCAGGGACCCAGGTACTACCCCAGCAGCTCGTCCAGACCGTCTTCGGCCAACAAGCCTGTGTTGAGCGGCCTGACTGGTACTCCCAGCTCCACCAATCACAGACCGTACCGACCCAACAAATACCACGGATCATCTCCTTGGGATAACGACAAGTACAGCAGTGGTCGGGACGACAAGTACGATAGGAACAACAGAGAAAAGTACGACCGCACAGAGAGAACGGTGGCTGACAGGACGTCGGATCGGTATGATAGAAGCGACAGAAAGGACAGATCCGACAGAAATGAGAGATCCGACAGAAGTGACAGAAGCGACAGATACGACAGACCCTCCACCTCTGATAACAACACATCGAGATACAACTCCCGTTCTCAATCGTACCAGGAGTCGCGTGAACGGTACGCTGAAGACCGGGTTCGATCCAACGCCGCTCCTAAACAGGAACCCACTACGGCCACTATTTCTGCACCCGTGACTGAAGCCGGATCGCAAGCTGCTCCATACACGATTCCCGACGGCCCAGTAGTCACTACCCGGCCTGCTACAGCTGCTCCTGCTACGGTGGGAACGACTCTGTCGGCCAATGGAGCTCCCACATACTCCATCAAGCATCTGGCCATGCCTCCGATCGTGCAGATTTCAAACCTGGACCGAGGCACTACCAGAGACGATCTGTACAAGTTCTTTGTGGAGCTAGGCGAGATTCTGGACTGTCGAGTGTTGACGCTTGGAAATCAGGGCGCGATGGGTGAAATCACGTTTGCAGACCCTGATGCTGCCAAGACGGCACTGGCCAAGTTCAACGGTGCTTTGGCCGATGGACGAAGACTGGTGGTTAATATCGTCAAGTACAACTCCATTGCCGACCAGAAACCCATTGAGGTGAGCAACACCGTCCACCAGTGGCCTGGAGCGATTCCACTGAGATCAGACAACTTTTTGAGAAAGTAGGAAAAGAAAAAAGAAGAGGGTGGAGGAAAAAAAGCGTGGCTCTAGAAAATTAGGGGGGCCCCGCAGGTTATATATTGTATAATGCATGTTTGTATAGTAGTCTAGTAATGTACGAGACTTACCAACCATATAATTAGTTTACAACAAAAGCCAGAGCATACTGGAATTTTTAACACCACTCAACCACGTAAATATCAAGTAATCACCTCATTAATGGTATAGAAATGATCGTCTTAATGAGTAGATTCCAATGGTATTAATCTCATACCCCCAATGTCACTTTCCAGGCAATATTATTTTAAAGTGATGAGGTCGACTTGGAAAACCAACGAAAACCAACAATACAAGTCTATCGAAATTGCAAAAATGAATTAGAGAGCAAGCGTTTACCAGTGGCTAAAAGTAGAAGTTGCGGAATCCAAAATGGAGCCGTTGACGCCCCCACAGATCTACAAAGAGATGCAAGCCGCAGTGTCCCGGAAAAAAAGACAATTTTTCCGGTCATGCGCCGCAATTTCGATGTTGACTGAACCGAAAGATAGCCTGACATCGGACCAATAAAACTGTACAAACCGGAGCGTTTTAGCTATTCTAGAAGGCTTGAAGTGTGGGGTCGAAGCTCGTACAGTGTACTCTATCACTCTTTGAAGTGAGGCATCATCGTATGTTATGTTATACTCCGTACTAGTGACCAGATGATGTCAAAAGCAACTACCGCGCTAGTTGAAAGGCTGACTGTATCAATTCGATCACTGTTTGTTTTGTCGGTGTGGTTTGCTCGTTTTCGCTTATGCAGGATAAAGAGCAACTTTTGGAGACGGTGATGCATGGAATTGCATACTACAGGTGTTTGTAGGGCTCCACTCGACTCTATCTTGCTCTGGATTATCTGATGCATTAACACTGTGTGTTTTTGGCACACAGTAACCTCCATACCTAAAATGCTTGCTTTTTCTGGCTTTTTCTTTATAGCAAAAACCTTGACGGAGGTACAGCACCTGGAAAAACACCTTGCCGGACTCTAGAATCCATTCAGTCAGATGATACGTGCTTGATACGACATTGGTCGGCTCCACTTCCCTGTCTCATTTTTTCTGGACTCCTGGACTAGTTCAATAACCGTGTGTTATTGGGCCCTGATCTTCACCCTCTCGAACTCTGACGCGTGTAGTGCATTCGTGCATTTCGTATTTTTCTCATATTTTCGCAAATTCTGCATATCTGCATTCTCCCTGGGCTGAACCTCATAGCTTGGCATCTATTTCTAGGGTTGGCCGCTGCTTGTTACTGTCACATTCCGGCAATAGCTGTCAGTTATCTGTCTTTCGTCTCTCGGTTAGTCTAAAGATACCCTTTATGAACTGATGTGCGATGCGACGAAGACATGACGTTTGATACGATACGGTAACGGCGGCGATCATTTATTTACACATAACGTAACATCACAGTAGGTAGCGTAAATGCGTATATCACGACATGAGCAATTTCGGTTGAAAGCCACACTGCCGCGTTTGCTTCGTTTGCTCCGTTTTTTTATTTTGATTTTTCTGGCCATTTACCGTACCTCAGTATCGGCCCTACTTTTTTTTGCCTTCACCCCACACGCCCAGAGTTTGACAGATTGACACTGACAAGTCGCCCATCTTATCTCTCTTTGACGTTGACCCTTCGTATATCGCTCGTATTTGAGGTTTTTATTATCGACGGCCGAAAAATATCATCCACCTTCGTATTCTCCCTGCCACGCTCTTATTCCTTCTGTACTTGGCCAAGGGGTGTATATGTCAATGGGTATTTTTGCTAGGCTAAACATGCCCAGGACCCTGCAATTATTAACACTGTATTATACAAGCTCCGTAAAATGTAGGGTCACCAAGGTCACATAAAAGTTACACGGGAAATGCAGCAAGACAAATAAAAAAGAAAAAAAGAAAAACAGAAAAAAATGGCAATCACCAGCCCATGACCTTGATCCATGGAGTTAGCACTAGTCCACCGACGTGTCACCGGCGCTAAACGGGCTAAAAAATGGCTCGGTGGACATGTGCTGTTCCGCAGTGCGTGTGAAGGGCCGCGTTATTGTCATGCAGGCTCTAATGTAACGGTGTTTTGTTAGCGAGATGAGATTAGTCAAGAGTAGCAATCATGATAAGGGGCTTCCGAAGAATGGCCGAAACGGGATAGATAAAATCAAATAAAATCAGATACCACAGCTACCACAGCTACCACACACCCTTGTCTAAGCACGTGTCCGCGGCTTGGCCACGTAAATTCACTCATTGTCCAATTACAGCTTTTGCGCCGGTTTGACTTTGGACAGTTTTGGATATTCACACCTTTGGCTTTCTGACAAATGATTAGCCGTGCCTCGCCTTGCCGAACAATAGCCTTGAAGCCTGCGAACAATAGCGTGGGGGCCTGCGGGACATACGGGAGCCAGCGGTAGATACGGGAAAGAAGCAATCCAAGTTTTTAAGGATAAGAAACGTCAAAGCCGAAAAAGCAATATTTTTACGGCAGAGCTGTCAGACAGTAGATCTCCCTTCGGTTCCTGTCAATCATGTCAATCATGTCAATCATTTCGGGACGTTTCTTATCTGACTATCAAACACGTCTAAATATGCTCACAATAGAAAACCACACACGCTGACTTATAGCTACTAATGCTCATGACCCTAGCGACCCGCCTTGGCGTTCTAGACTGCCCAAGCCGTGCGAAATTCAATTCGCCGAAATTAAAACAATGCCTTTGACAACGTGGGATAGTGTTTGCAAAGCTTTGTAGTTTATCCACCTGTCCAGCTGATCTCGCGCTTAGACGAGAGTATAATTTAGCTACTTGTTGTAGAGCTCACTTTGTGATATTTGCACTATACTCCTATACCACCACCACCACCTCGGCTCATCTTCACCGTTATCGTCTGTCGTGGAAGGTGACATTCCGAAGCCCTAGGCACAGCCCTACAGCGGTTATACCGTTCCCAAACGGCTGCAATAGCCCACATATTGTTTTCCGCTATGATATATTTTCAGTTATGATTTGAAATCCTTTTCGGCAAACTGAGAACGCGGAGAAGGTTACAGGACAAGCGAATACCACCTGTTTGGACAAAACTGTGGGCGCACTGGACCCTGTTAGAACCCGAGCTATGATTGAAGGAGAGACAAAAAAACATAAAACAGAAATAAATGGTCTGATGGGTAGCCCGACACGGCTGATTTAGCTAGAGTCCAGAATGTGGGGACTTGGCAAAAGAAAAACTAACCTTGGTGTTTTTGCCAATTTAATTTTGATTTTATTTGAATTTCACTTTTGCCAAGTCTCACGGAGTTAACAACTCTTTTCGAAATATTGTCGAGTGACTTGCTGAAAAAACAATGTAACACTGCAAGAGCTCAGGCACGGCAATAGTTGACTTGCTCATCTTGCTATAAGCAGGTTTTCTCGAGCCGGACCCGAGGGTAGGGCTTCGGTGCATGTCAGCAGCATACGACTTTTCTTCTCTTTTTTTTCCCAGTTGGTGACATTAATAAATCGTTTCTATAACCTGACTAACGGGAGCGGATTGTGCTGTCAGCGGCGGCTAACCTCGCGAAAACAGTATCCGCCTGCATGCGTCTTTGTGGTGCGAACCTAGCGACCCCCAACTCGAGATACGTACATTGTGCGCATCTTGCAGGACTGTCGATCACGAACAAGGTTCCATTGTCGTTAAGGTTTCATATCATGCAGGCGATGGCTTGGCACATGTCAGCAGTATGGCTTTTCTAGAGGTGATTGATATGAGGCAATTGGTTTCTGGGAAATATATAAACTGGCACGAATCGCTGGATTTGAAAACCATCAACTCCTTCTCCTCTCACTCACACTATGAAGCTCTCTCTTCTCTTCTCTCTTACTTCCCTCGCTCTGGCTCTGCCCATCCAGACTACTGAGTACTCTCAGCTGCTTGATCTGATCAGCAACCAGGGTGTTGAGAAGCGAGATCTCACTCTCAAGCCCACCATTGTCATGTTCACTGACAACTCCACCATCTCTGACAAGCTCGAGCATGTCAAGTCCATCATTGAGAACAACCACATTGAGAAGCTCTATGATATCAACTCTGAGAACGGCTCTGGTGTTGCTGGATACGTTGGAACCTTCACCAACGAGACCCTTGCTCTCATTGCTGCTTCCGGCATCATCTCCATTGTCGAGGAGGACTCTGTTGTTCATGGTCTTGGCTCTGAGCAGCTTGAGGCTCGAGACACCTACACCACTGATGGTGGAGCTCCCTGGCACCTTGGCCGAATCTCTCACCTGCAGAACCCTCGAAACACCCCTCAGGCTTCGGAGTACGTCTACCGATCTGGAACTCTTGACACTAACATCTACATTGTCGACTCTGGAGTGCGAACCACCCACCAGGCTTTCGGTGGACGTGCCCACTGGGGAGCCAACTTCAACAACGATGTGAACGAGGATGAGCATGGCCACGGTGCTGCTGTCGCTTCCATTGCTGCCGGTGTCTCCAAGAACGCCCAGATCTACGCTGTCAAGGTCCTTGGACCCAACAACTCCGGTTCTCTGTCTGGTATTCTCGCTGGTTTCGAGTGGGCCATCAACCATGCTGCTGGTCAGAAGGGTCGATCGGTCATCAACATGTCCATTGGATCCGACTCCACTGAGGTCTACAAGACTCTGGTTGCCAAGGCTCTCGAGAAGAACATTGCTCTGTTCTTTGCTGCTGGAAACAACAACGAGGATGCCTGCAACGTCTCCCCTGCTCGATTTGCCCAGGGCAACACTGGAGTCTTCACTGTCGGAGCCTCCAACCTCGCTGACAACATGGAGGACTGGTCCGGATACGGCAACTGTGTGTCTCTGGTTGCTCCTGGTGTGAACATTGCCTCTGCTTCTCGACGAGGAGATGACGTCTACACTACCTGGAAGGGCACTTCCATGGCTTCTCCTATCGTTGCTGGCATTGCTTCTTACTGGCTGTCTATCATCGACCTGGACATGCCTTCTCTCGAGTGGTTCCTGACCCAGAACAAGGGCAATGTCAACACTCACAACAACACCCCCAACATTCTGGCCTGGAACTTCCACCCTTAAGATTTCCACTTTGGCTTTCGCACACTCTCATTAACATATAGACTTAGACTTAGAATCACCAAACAATAGATATTAACATTTGATCTGGAACTTAGACCCTCCCCTTGATAATAGCTCGATGTATAGGTGGAAATTTTATTGAAATGCACCCAAAAGAAGATGTAAAAATAACCGACTTGTTCCGAAGGTTGAAGGTCGAAGGAACAATGCTGCAGTACACAGCCGTTTACAAACACTACTAATTAGCTACTACTGGTAGTAACCCAGATCACTCATTACAGTAAATATTGTTAGCTGGACTATGGAAATCTGGGCTAGTTGCTGAAATGTCTAGATCACCAATTTTCATGGGCAAATATGGAGCCCTGCTTCAAAATCTGCTCCAAATCGGTCATCTCCACCCAACAAACGGTCCAACTTCGGCTTCTTAATGGCGCGGAAAAATGCGGATCATTTCATAAAAGGCACTAATGCTGCGGAAAGGCGGATAGTAGAAGGAGCGGCTTTAGAAAGGTTATGACGTCATCAGTACAGACAAATGAGGCCTTTGAGAGTGCCACTGGCAGTGTACGTCCAAAAAGCGCCATTTTCATATTGTTTCACATGGACTCCGTATCTTTCACACACCTCCGACCGTCTCGGACTTGGTCACGTTCAAAGCCAAATCTTTAGCTTGATCTAGCTCAAGGAGGGTTTTTTCAAACCGCACTAACGGCGAACGTTTAGACTGAGCTTATCTGCTCGGTAATAGTTGCCTGGTGGATAGGTTGGCATCATCAGATTAAGTATGAGCGGGTTTCAGCCGAAGAAAAAAAAAAAAAAAAAAA
>ULGX01000001.1:1473662-1536689 GCA_900519075.1 Yarrowia bubula | reverse complement strand
AAAAAAAAAAAAAAAAAAAAAAGAAAAAAAAACATGCCCTGATACGAAAGTGAAGCCCTTGTCTTACAGACAAAACTACTGTACCGGTACTGTAAGAATGCCCACCCTACGGACGTTATGAGACAACTTTCATTCTAGACTCTAATGATCTGATAGTTTTGAAAAACGTGCAAACGGTTCGCTCAGGCTTGGCTATGAAAATGTACAGGAAGCTCCTACAAGAATGTACAATAGGTACAAGCTCTCTACTTGTACGTGTAGAAACGAGACGGAGAAATCTCGGGCCACATCTGAACGTACAACCTGCACTGAAGAGCAGTTTTTCTTCGAATACGCCGTTTCCGCTAGTGCGATTGTTCACTTTATTTAGTACATGCGCAAACCGTATCTGTTTCGAAAAGTCAGCTGTAGACGGCTCTCGAGAGACTGACAAAGACCAAAAACAGTAGAAACACAATCCAGTATACACCATCGGCATTGTTCTTTGTATGCTGTCCTAGACATGACTGTATGACAGTGAAGGGACGGTTCTTGAGACTGTAAGGTAACTGCAGAGTTGTAGAAGGTCCTATACAAACATACAAACAACCATCTCTGTTAGCACCAGTGACTACTTTCTATTTGATATTGCTCACTATCTAGTTGACTTCTTACTTGATGAAGACTACAAACTACACGCTCTGTTAGAAGCTCACATTATCACCAGCTACCATCAGAATACAGGTACTGACGCACATTATCACCTGGTATGAAGATATGATATCCTTCTACCAGAGTTGCCCAAACTTTTGAACGTTCAAGTTCACTCTGCTACTGCACATCTCCATGTTCAATACTCATTATCTAACAACGACTTGTATATCTCCTTTTCGACGTCACAGCGGTTAACTGCACGTTGTGATCTGACCGTTACTTCTGGTTTATCCATGATATCCAGTCAGTTGTCACTCCAGACCTTCGGCCTGTCGTTCCTTCGTCCGTCGTTCCTTACTTGTCTAGGAACTTCTTCCTAGCATCCTCCATCATCGACTGTCTCTGTTTCAACAGCTGCTCCTGTCGCTCCTCCTTGGTATTCTTCCACTCCATCTTGCTCTTTTTCGACGGCTCCGTGGGGTTTCTCGTGCTGGAAGCAGATGCAGGTTCGGGATCATATCTTGGCGGCTCGGGCAACGTACCCTCGCTGAGGTACCGCTCCACGGTGGCCTCAATGTTGCCCGTCTTCTCGAGATCCCATCGGATCTGTGCCACCGTCACATTGGGCGCAATGGCCTGCACAACCTCAATCATGCTTTGTGTCACCGGTCGTCGCTGTCGCTCGTCCACCTCTCGAGTCAGTCGCTCGGCCTGAAGAGCGGCGGCGTGCTGCTCGAGGTTGGAGAGCTCTCTGAACTCGTTGGGTCTGTGTGCGATAGGCGCCTCTGCGTTGGGGTTGGTTTCCTCGGAGCCGGAAAACACGACGTACCGCAGCACGACGAAGATGAGCAGAATCGCAATCACCGCGTTGATGGTAGTGGCGTCGTCCATGGTGTTCTGGTGGTGTGAATGACGAGCGCGTTCAGAGTTACGTGTTGGGACATGTACAGTTTCAGAGTCGCAAGAGTCGTGACGAAGAAGAGAGACTGGAGAGGGAAAGGGGAATATATATAAGGTGAAGGGGATGATAGCAAACGACTCTTGGCATGTCGTGATTTAGGGTGGTTTAGTTACTGTATAGTCCTACTGTTCACGTACCAGTATGAATGACATCACCAAACCTTCTATACAGAGATGCGATATTATATACAGTATCGTATAGTACCACCGGATAATATCCGTGAAGGAGCAATCGCACTATCTAAGACACACGTACAGTGCATTCCCTGTTTACGGAAAGCGATTATTCACGTGAGCAGTGCTTGATCTAGGCTGTGATCTGACTGAAATTGAAGATGATCAGGTGAGAGCTGAAATTGAAATTTGAAAAGAAAAAAAAAAAAAAAAAAAAAAAAAAAAAAAAAAAAAAAAAAAAAAAAAAAAAAAAAAAAAAAAAAAAAAAAAAAAAAAAAAAAAAAAAAAAAAAAAAAAAAAAAAAAAAAAAAAAAAAAAAAAAAAAAAAAAAAAAAAAAAAAAAAAAAAAAAAAAAAAAAAAAAAAAAAAAAAAAAAAAAAAAAAAAAAAAAAAAAAAAAAAAAAAAAAAAAAAAAAAAAAAAAAAAAAAAAAAAAAAAAAAAAAAAAAAAAAAAAAAAAAAAAAAAAAAAAAAAAAAAAAAAAAAAAAAAAAAAAAAAAAAAAAAAAAAAAAAAAAAAAAAAAAAAAAAAAAAAAAAAAAAAAAAAAAAAAAAAAAAAAAAAAAAAAAAAAAAAAAAAAAAAAAAAAAAAAAAAAAAAAAAAAAAAAAAAAAAAAAAAAAAAAAAAAAAAAAAAAAAAAAAAAAAAAAAAAAAAAAAAAAAAAAAAAAAAAAAAAAAAAAAAAAAAAAAAAAAAAAAAAAAAAAAAAAAAAAAAAAAAAAAAAAAAAAAAAAAAAAAAAAAAAAAAAAAAAAAAAAAAAAAAAAAAAAAAAAAAAAAAAAAAAAAAAAAAAAAAAAAAAAAAAAAAAAAAAAAAAAAAAAAAAAAAAAAAAAAAAAAAAAAAAAAAAAAAAAAAAAAAACACGGAATACTCCGTCTACCTGGTACAGTAATCCAGGTACTCGTACTTGTCTACTCCAGCTCTCTAATTAAGTAATCCATTCAATAAAATAATACACGACACCTGGTGTCCTAATGCATCCAATAAATAGAGCCGTGCCAGCTGAAAACACTGATGAAAACAGCTGTTCCACCGGCCAACTCGTTAACGCTGCTGCTTACCAACAACCGTAGCTGCTTCTCCAGCCGATTCCCCAACCGCTCATTGCTAAGGGTTAAACTGCAGCTTGAACGCCTTGTCGTGGTTCTTGACGGCGTACACAAAGTCCACGATAATCTCGCTCTCTCGGACCGGCTGCGCCATGAAATGCTTCTTGGCCGCAGAAGCCAGCTCGGGCTTGTTGACCCGAGTCCGGTGCTTGTAACTCCACGTCTTCTTGCCCATGGGTCCACTCAGCAAGTACCCATTAGGTGTCAGCGCAGAAGGAGCCTGCAGTTTGTGCAACGACTTGTACTTTCGCAGCGACTCCAGCGGCAGCGTGTCAAAGTTCATGGCTTCTCCAGCAGTCATGGTGGCAGGAGGCTGGTTCAACTGCTGCTGTTTTTCGAGCATTTCTCGCTCCTTGTCGGCGCGCTCTTTTTCCTTGAGCTGAGCGGCGACGGTTGCTGCGGTAACGGGCTTGCGGGGCCCTCCTCGGTTGGACGGAGTGCTGGCGACCTCACTGGGAGTCTTGACGGCTTTGGCGGGGGGCATGGTTGTTGAGGGTGTTGATGAGAGTGGTTTGGTGGTTGGCTGATTTGCATGCAAGCACATGCATGCATGGAGTTTAATTGGTCACGTGTGAAGCTTATTTGATTATGACAACAATGGGAGATTTGGGTGGATTTACGGAGGGTGGGGTAATGGGGTATTTGAGTGGCGCTGATTCGAATGGTACTGTCAGATTTTCAGTGGCATGTCTGGATCACTAGATAAATGAGGTTATGTCGGTGTGGCAGGTTTTAAAGCTTGATAGGGTAACTTGTGGGCTTTTCGAGATATTGGGCTGATATTTTAACACGTGGTACTATGGGGTATTATGAGTGTTACTAGCAACTTTTGAACCAATCTGGTACTTCCTTGGCTCCCTTGAAGGATGGTAAAAAGTTGAGATATTCAAAAACCTTAATGTTGATATGGTTCCGACGGAATCAACAGGGTCGGGATTTATTTGAATTATCTGAGATTAAGTAGTTGGATACGTTTTGTGAGGATGACTTCATGATATCGTTGGAATTGTCTGGATCTCCTTCATCGTATGGTTTAGGTAGTTTTCATTTTTAGAAATATTCCATTTATTTGTCAGTCCACCTCCATAACCAGATAAGTGATTAATCTGAGACATAGCCACACGAACCGAGGATTTTCAAGTTGGCATATAATAAGACGAATACGGGATGGTTTTATGTCCCTCCATAACGGAAACAGGGCATATGGTAGCTGTAGAGACTTCCATAAAGAGAAGCTGTAGGGTCTTGCATAGTTGAGAGATCTTTCAAAAATGTACCCAAAAGACATTGAATCTGCTAACCAAAACAAAAGGAGAAATCGGATAGTATTCTTCAAGAGTTTACCAGCTCATATACTTCAACATTTCGCTTGCATTTCAATATTCAAGAAGATGTCGGTTTTACCCCAGTCTGATGAAAACTTGGAAATATACTACCAAGGCGTGACTGTTTATATTGTATAAGATACTCAGATCCTGACTAAAACTTATGGAATTGAATTGAACCGTTTAAGCCATTTTTGGTCGAGTTATGAATCATTTAGTAAAAACGAAAATTGAAATCGTTCAAAAAACCTGGCTCCATGAAAACTGAACGGAAACGAATGATTTTAACTGAGACTGAGGAGCCCACCGAGACTGAGCCTGTCGAGACCGGTGAGCCCACCGAGATTTGTATATTAGAAGATGAGGAGAAGTAGGGGAGTAGATTAGTGGCGGTTTGGAGATCGTAGCGTGAAAATTGAAGGTGTAGGGGTGATGTTGGTGTTTTGTTGGTTTCCACTGTTTCTGCACCTTCTGGGTGTTCAAATGAAAATCTGGGTATACCAGTGTATTCGTGAGGACGTGAGGATCATTTTGGTTATGTCTAATTTTCTCTGGGAGTATTTTTGGCTGAATTTAATGGACGTAAAACCGCACCCCCAGCCGTGCGGCTGAGATAGAGGTTCTCTACGAGTACAGTACTACAAGTACACAACTATTCATCATATGGTTACTATAGAAGTACAGTAGTAGCCTACATTCAGCAAGTAAGCATACTGACACTGATCATCTACTGTATTTGATAGATAATAGCATGTACCAAACAACAAGCACTATAGTCAACCACGATACATAGCTAAGATAGTTGCATTCTTAATACACCCCAATGTCTCATGCCTTAAAGACAAGGTACGAATAGAGAAAAAATGGGATTGTAGAAAGTCATACAAAGGGGTCATAAGACAAGTAACACATTTGGAAGTTCTAATATGCTATGGACAATGAGCGAAGCGAGTTGTCTAATTAATCATCATATGGTTACTATATAGAAGTACTTGTAGTACACCTACTCTACATCCAGTACATGCTACAAGTATGACAATTCTCTTCGTTCATTGTCTAATTATTCTTCATGTGGTTACTATATAGAAGTACTTCTGGTACACCTAATTACTGTACTGTACTCTACATACAGTACATGCTATAGACAATTAATCATCATATGGTTACTTCATAGAAGTGTACTCCACATACAGTACATGCTACGAGTACGGTATCGACATTTCGCTTAGAAAACTCGCTCCGCTCATTGTCTTCGCTCAGTCTAATTATTCATCATATGGTTACTATATAGAAGTACCCTACATTCAGTACATGCTATGGATTCGCTCGTTGCCTAGCTTAGAACTTCTTACCCCACATGATCATCTGCAGCTGGTCATAAATCGACAACACACCAGCACCCGCCACACCTCTTAGAATGTTCGCTCCACATCCCTTGAACAGCGCTCCGACTCCCTCGGCAGCCACAATCTTTTGGAACGCGTCAATAGAAGACTTGTACTTGACGGCCTGTCCAGAGGTCATCATCATTCGTCGTCGGACGGTATCCAGAGGGTAAGAGGCAGTAGAAGCACCGGTAGTGACGACCCATCCTAGCAGGAAAGAGGCCAGGAAGTTACCCTCCAGAGGACCAACCAGAACAATGGGCTTCAGGGTATCGTACAGACCAAAGTACAGACCTCGGTAGACGACAATTCCGATGACAGAAGGCACGAATCCTCGATACAGACCCTGAATACCATCAGACTTGATGGTCTGGGCGTACACGTCAAACAGACCCTTGAACTGACGAGCTCCCTCGACGGGTTTTCCGTCAGGGCCCTTGGTCACAGACTTGGCATCGTTAGCAAGTCGAGTTCGGGCGAAATCAAGAGAGTAGACAAAAAACAGAGAAGTGGCTCCAGCCATACCACCAGAGGCAATGTTTCCGTACAGAGTCAGCCAGAAGCCGTCCTTCTCCCGCTTGTAGCCAAACATGGCCTTGAACTTGTCTCGGAAGGCGAAATTGAGAGCCTGAGTGGGAAAGTATCGAATCACGTTGGCGGTGTTTCCTCTCCAGAACGAAGCGAGTCCTTCTTCGCCCCAGGTTCGTCGGAAACAGTCAATGATGCCGGCGTAGGGTCGAGACAGACGGCCCTGTTTGATCATTTCTTCTTGGTTTTGGAGGAGGAGCTTGACTCGCTCGATAGGAGCAGCGGCGGTCTTGGAAACTGCGGCAGAGACACCTCCCATGAGGAAGTCGATCCAGAAGTGTTGGGTCTGGGTTAGCACGGTAGTGAGCACGGTAGTGAGCGGCCGTAGGTCGCGAACGGACAACATAAGCTGGTTTTGAAGAGCAATCTCAGTAAGCGTAGGCCGCGAACGGACCCAAAAAGCGGGTTCTAAAGTCCAATCTCAGTAGTGTAGGAAGTCTGGAGTTGTCTGAAGTCCAATCTCAGTTGTGAAGGAAGTGTGGAGTTGACTGAAGAGCAAGCTCAGAGTGATGTGTAGTGTAGTGTGGCAATGGTCTTATAGCGAAGTCTGGAGTGTCTGTGGAGATACTGAATGGCATTTTCAAACAGTTGGCTTTACCGAAACATGCTCAACGGCTGTGTTTCCACGTCAATCCAAGAATTCCTAGACAAGCTGGTTTTTTTTTTTTTTTTTTTTTTTTTTTTTTTTTTTTTTTTTTTTTTTTTTTTTTTTTTTTTTTTTTTTTTTTTTTTTTTTTTTTTTTTTTTTTTTTTTTTTTTTTTTTTTTTTTTTTTTTTTTTTTTTTTTTTTTTTTTTTTTTTTTTTTTTTTTTTTTTTTTTTTTTTTTTTTTTTTTTTTTTTTTTTTTTTTTTTTTTTTTTTTTTTTTTTTTTTTTTTTTTTTTTTTTTTTTTTTTTTTTTTTTTTTTTTTTTTTTTTTTTTTTTTTTTTTTTTTTTTTTTTTTTTTTTTTTTTTTTTTTTTTTTTTTTTTTTTTTTTTTTTTTTTTTTTTTTTTTTTTTTTTTTTTTTTTTTTTTTTTTTTTTTTTTTTTTTTTTTTTTTTTTTTTTTTTTTTTTTTTTTTTTTTTTTTTTTTTTTTTTTTTTTTTTTTTTTTTTTTTTTTTTTTTTTTTTTTTTTTTTTTTTTTTTTTTTTTTTTTTTTTTTTTTTTTTTTTTTTTTTTTTTTTTTTTNTTTTTTTTTTTTTTTTTTTTTTTTGCTCTTTCTCATACACTGCTCATACTGCTGAGGTATTGGCGTCTCTTAGAGGCACTCGTACCACGTTAATGGACTGCACAGTCAACAAACACCATCAACCAAAAGTTTCAAACAATTGACCTTTAGTGGTTTTCTCTGTCGTATGCAAACCTTCAGAGTCAACTCAACGCCAACTCAAACGCTCAGTTATAGCAAGTCAAGTAATAAATTACTCAGGGAACTGAAGGCGGCAAATTTATTTTTTTGAAAGAAAAAAAACCACCTCCAATATGCTCAATTGCCCGCTAAAAGTCGTCAGAAGTCGTCATGCATCTCACTCTCAACCACTCGTATGCATCTGCATAGTATGCATAATCCCAGCACGTCACCCTATCCATCCATGATACTCACAGAATCCTTGGAACCCATTGTAAAAAGCGGTTGAGTAATTTGCAGCGACGTAAGTGGTCTCAGAACCCGTCCAGAGGGTTCACTCCTGTTATATAGCCCTCCTCCAAGAGTTAGCAAACACCAAAGTAGTCTAAGCTAAACTTTGAAATGAAAGGGAGAGCGAAGATAAATAGCAACGAGACATTTAGAGGGTGATGAAGCTTAGTAGGGGACAAAATGAGCTCGGAATTGCCTCCAAACAGCCCCCAATTACCCAATTGAAGCTTTACCCTAGCCCTAAACGTGCAAAAACACCCATACCCTCAATCTCTAGATTGCTGACCTGCAGCACTCTATGCATAATCGTACACACACGATGCGGCATTATTTACCCTATTGGACGATACAGTGGGGGAAACGGTCGGTAAGGAACGCCATCGCAATAGCATAGGGTAAGGGCTACACTTGTGGGGTATGGGTTACACCAACCCTTGGTTTAATTGCCCGTTTTCTCACAAAAACCCTTGCCATCTTGTATTTACCCACACTTTCGCTCCACTCCACACTCCACGTGCAATTGCTCTTAAAGTGCAGATATACTAACGTGGCTTAAAAAAACACCTTATTGGTTGCTGCCTTTGCAGCGTTTCAGCGTGGATATGAAGGGTGGGACGTAGCCGTTGGCGTGCAGATTAGGCTTGGGCGATTAAGGTTAGGGTAGGGTGACGAAATAGGGAATTTTGGGTTAGGGTAGGGCTGTGTGGCTTTAGGGTATGGGACTCGGGTTAGGGTTGCCGGATTCGGATTCACGGAGTTACGGTTAGGGCCGGACTTAACCCGCAACACTCGGGTATTGGGCGGCTTCCGTGATGGGAAGCGGATTGGGGTTAGGGTATTGGTTTAAGGTTACGGCGGCAAAACGGTGGCGGTAAATGTAAATGAGTCAACTAATTACAACAACAGTCAACTAATTAGTTGGGTTTAGTTGAGCAAAAATGTGCATTTTCGGACAAGGTCGGAACCAACCAAGTCGCTGAGATACTCAAGCACAAGCTGGTGAGAGGAACACTAGCAGGCAGGTGCCCACGAGTGATTGTCTCTGACCAAGACCCTTTGTTCCAGGACAGCTGGAAGAAGAAGTGGCCTGGCGTCAAATTCAAGATGGCCAACGTTGGACATCCACAGTCAGATGGAACGGCCGAGCGCCTCATCAAGGCCGTGAAAGAACGGCTGAAAGCATTCACACAGGAACGACTACTCACCGGCAAAACACCACTCGCATGGGACGAACTCTTACCGACAATCGAGGTCTCTCACAACTCTGTTATTCACTCGTCAACGAAGAAAACGCCTTATCATGCAGCCTTGGGATTCGATCCAACCTTGGATCACTGGCCAGCAACTCTTGAGGATGAGCGCTACATGACGGTTGACGAGAGGGAAGAAGCACGAGCTCGACGCTTACAAGAAGTCTACGATCAGCTGAAGAAGGCACCCCATTTCAAGCAGTTAGAAGAACGGCGACGACCGCTGTCTGAACTGAAGAAAGGAGAAGGAGTGTTTCTGAAGTGGGAAGTACTACACAACCATGTCCACCCCAAGACGCTGGAACCACTCTTTGTGGGACCTTATGAGGTGGTGTCTACCCGTTCCAATCACGTCAAAGTTGATCTAGGCTTCAAAAAAGAGAAGACATTCAACAGAAAGGATGTGAAGACAGGCAACGGACAGTTGAAGTTTGACAGTACTCCCCCAGCCAGAGAGCATGCTATTCAAGCGATCAAAGACGGACGAGCTAACTACATCACAAGCATTTCTTCCAGAAGAGGCAAGAAGGCAGTGAAGAAGGACGGTACAAAGACTGTTGATGTCTACGTGTCGTGGAAAGGTTGCAACCCCACTTTGGTAACAAATGTGGATAAGCGCAATATCCCGGCAGACATCTTCAAAGAGTTGTACGCACGTTCATTCCCACCTGCAGCCGAATCCCGAGAGAAAGACTTTGAGGTTCCTTTCCAGAAGGAAGCCGAAGATGTGGTGATGCAGGAGTAAGCGAGAGGGACAAAAGAGATTATGTAAGGTAGGGGGCCGTAATGTATGGACTGACATGCACGCAAGTGCATGTAGATGCATAAGGTTCCCTAGCTGTGGCTTTGAGTTCATATGCATGGACTTTGAGTTTGTGGCCGAACCGACAGAAGAGGCAAGAGGAACTCAACCATGCAAGGCCAGCCACACCACCAGAGGTTGTATCCATTGTCGAGCATCAGGATCGGGATATGAGGACCGAGCCGTGCAAGACGAGAGGGGATGAACAAGGAAGACTCTGATGAGAAATCAGGTGTGACTGAGGGGCCAGAGTGTGTGGGCTGAGGGGCTGAAACGAACAACGAAGTTGTGAGGAGAAGCCCGAGGAAAGGCCGTGTGCCAAGTGAAAACTGATATGTAATCAAGTAGATGTGTGGGCTGAGAGTGGGGTCGAGTTGTGTATATGAAGGGGATCGATTCCTGGTTGAATCGATAAGTTTCTTCTACGAACACAAACGACTACGAACTACGCTCACACAGGTATGTATGAATGATATGAAGTTTCTTCTACGAACACAAACGACTACGAACTACGCTCACACAGACGCACTCATCGCTCCTTACATTTGGTCGAGTTGTGTATATGAAGGGGATCGATTCCTGGTTGAATCGATAAGTTTCTTCTACGAACACAAACGACTACGAACTACGCTCACACAGGTATGTATGAATGATATGAAGTTTCTTCTACGAACACAAACGACTACGAACTACGCTCACACAGACGCACTCATCGCTCCTTACATTTGGTCGAGTTGTGTATATGAAGGGGATCGATTCCTGGTTGAATCGATAAGTTTCTTCTACGAACACAAACGACTACGAACTACGCTCACACAGGTATGTATGAATGATATGAAGTTTCTTCTACGAACACAAACGACTACGAACTACGCTCACACAGACGCACTCATCGCTCCTTACATTTGGTCGAGTTGTGTATATGAAGGGGATCGATTCCTGGTTGAATCGATAAGTTTCTTCTACGAACACAAACGACTACGAACTACGCTCACACAGGTATGTATGAATGATATGAAGTTTCTTCTACGAACACAAACGACTACGAACTACGCTCACACAGACGCACTCATCGCTCCTTACATTTGGTCGAGTTGTGTATATGAAGGGGATCGATTCCTGGTTGAATCGATAAGTTTCTTCTACGAACACAAACGACTACGAACTACGCTCACACAGGTATGTATGAATGATATGAAGTTTCTTCTACGAACACAAACGACTACGAACTACGCTCACACAGACGCACTCATCGCTCCTTACATTAACAACCCTTATACACTGCCCTAATACATACTGTCTAAGCCAGGGTAAGGGCTTCCACCCGCAGGTTTGCAGGACAGGTTAGGGATGACTCAACATGGCAGGATGATTGGGAGCCAGTTTTTCCGTGATTAAGCGGGGCGATGCAGCTGACGAGGAGGTAAGGGGAGTGGTAGGGCTGGGGCGAGGGTTGGGGTTTAATGGGTTAGGGTAGGGCTAGGGAAGAAACATACCCCTTTCTATTAGTGCAAATATTTCACCGTTTGCTGCTAAGCCCCTCTGTCCAATAGTTTGCACGTGTATGGAATTATGTGGTCCAGACTGTTTTTAAGTTTCGATCGAGGGGTTGAAGGGGTTAGGAGGAGGGTTAGGAGGAGGGTTAGGAGGAGGGTTAGGGTAGTTGTGACTGAAATATCCCGGTTTAGGGCTTGATCCGGGCTTTTCAGACAGTCTGGAGGGTGACTGGTCGACGCTGGTTTATGGGATTTTAGCGTAGTACCAGTATTAGTATTATGCTTGGGCATGCACGTTAACTTTATTTTTATGAGAGATATCCTGGAACGAGATTGAGACGTCGTAGAGATAAGCCAGTAAGTGCGTTTGAAAGAGCTGGTCGAGGTGGTCTTTTCTATACTAAAATTGTCGTTATCTGGCTACTATTGAGCCGCCAGTTTACGTTCAAAAATTAGACTATAGTAAGATTTCAGCGAGCATGCATATTCTCCTTTTGCACCAACAAAATTCCTGACAACGTTGTCTTCTCCTCATCACCACCATGACCAACGAAGAAACGCCGCTGATTGACAAGCGCGACGCTTCTCTGTCACGTGAGCACTCGTCTCGAGGCCGAGGGTATCGGTCTTCTTCTGCTGGAAAGCATTATCCTCGTCGAGATGAAAACGAGGTTGCTGAGCGACGTTCTTCCGAGACCATTGACACTCGGTACAACTCCACCAGACGTCCGTCTTCCGCCAGTGTACTTGGAATGGAGCGTGGAGGGCCTCGAGAGCATCTGAGTGTGCATGTTGATGAAGAACGGGAGTCTCGAGACTTTGGATCTTCTCCTACTTCTCCGTGTATGTCACGTGCTCAGAGTCCGATTCGGCGACGAACCCTGTACTCCCCAATTCCTCTTGCTCCTGGAGCTTTTGGTCAAGCTCTGCATACTCTCAACTCCATGTCGTCTCTTCCTACTCGAGAAGAGCGGCTTTCTCAGCTTAATCAGCTCACTGAGCTGCGTCCTTTCCGTCTGATTGGCTATTCTCGTCCTCTGACCAACTGGGAGGCGTACCGAAGCGATTCTGAGATGCGCAAGGGCAAATCTGCGGGAGTACGACGGTTTTACGATACTCAGGATGAGCTGATTGACCGTTTTGAGGCGGTTGACAAGATTTTGGACTCGGGAATCCACCATTCGCTGCTGAGATCGTACGGTACTGATCTGGTCGATGTGGATGAACATTCTACGCCTGAGTTCAGACAGGGAGTACCTGCTAATATTCATGAAGATCTCGAATGGGGAACTTCTCGAGTAGAGTCTCAGAGCGATATCATGATTGCCATTTACGTGAATTTCTTCATCAACACCGTTTTGCTCGCTGGAAAACTGTGTGTGGCCTTCTTGACCAACTCCTTGTCCGTTGTTGCTTCTGTAGTTGACTCCGTTCTCGACTTCTTGTCCACTCTGATCATCTGGCTGTCCACTCGTCTCGTTGACCAGAAAGACTGGGAGTCGCAGCAGAGTTACCCTGTCGGGCGATCTCGTTTGGAGCCGATTGGAGTGCTAGTTTTCTCAATTCTCATCGTTTTGTCGTTTTTGCAGGTCGGAAAAGCGTCCGTGGAACGTCTCATCTCAGGAGACCACTCTACAGTGGATGTGGGTATTCCCGCTTTGGCAGTCATGTCTCTGACCATCATTGTAAAGTGGTTTTGCTGGATCTGGTGTCGAAGATCTCCCTCTTCTGCTGTCCAGGCCCTTGCTCAAGATGCAATGACCGATATCGTCTTCAACACCTTCTCCATCGTCTTCCCTTTGGCTGGTCAGCATTTCGATATCTGGTGGCTTGATCCAATTGGAGCCATTTTCCTCTGTCTCTATATCATCTATTCCTGGGGAGCTACAGGTCTGGAGCATATTGACAACCTGTCTGGAGCAGCTGCCGACCCAGCTGACCGACAAATGGTGCTCTACATGTGTATGCGGTTTGCAGACTCCATCCGAGAAGTCTCTGCACTCAACGTCTATCATGCAGGAGACCGTCATGTCGTCGAAGTGGATATCGTGCTGGATTGCACTTCTCTACGAGACGGCCATGACATTGGCGAGGCTCTTCAGTACGCCATTGAAACTCTGCCGTTTGTCGAACGAGCGTTTGTTCATTTGGACTACAGAAGAGACAACTACGCCGGACACATTCCGAGGTAATGGTCATGATACAAGTACCACTTGTACCGTGGCAGTGACAATGTGCGCGAAAGCACACGTCCGTGAATAAGTCGGTGTGGGTACCCAGGTACTCCAGCCGCTCACTCTACCTCCAGCAATCTAGCTATCGTGTCTTAATACAGATTTACCTTTTTCAGTGTACGTAGTCCGTGAACCATACCAATATTACAAGTAGTCATCAGGAGTCAAACAGCTGTCAATGGCTATTCCGAAGAGCTGCTGTGAGCATAGCTATGAACATCGCAGTTTCTGAACAGCTGCTATGGAACATGGCTTTTCTGAACAACAGCTACTGTGAACAGCTGCTGTGAAGCTGCTATGAACATGACTGTCTTCTCTACAGTATGAACAGAAGGTGCTCGGAACAGCTGCTGTGAACATGTCTTCTCTACAGCTGCTCTTCACATGGCTATTCTGAACAGCTGTGAACACAGTTCTAAACAGCCATTGAGAAGAACAGCTTCTGCTGTAGCTACTGTGAATGTGTGAACATGCTATGAACACTGCAGCTCTAAACAGCCATTGCTCTGTTCAACAGTACTTGTAGCTGCATGTATCTCGGTAGATACAAGTAGAAAAAATCAGCGGAAAAAACGGAACAAGTCTGTCCATCAGTTCATGCCATGTCCCATGATAACTGTTGAGTGAACAGCCGTGCTGGAACGGCTCTGAGGTATTGGACAACCTGTACTTGGTCAAATACTACTCACAGTGTCGACAGTCCATGATCATACAGTCTTATATAGATACCGTGGTGACCTTAAATTGCAAAACCACTGTTTCTGCGGATAAATCCCGTAATACCAGCACCACAGGGGTGAGATTGGTGCCATTAAAACAATCCAATTGTTCTCATCATTTTGATATAGTGTGCCATAAGTTTCCACGAAATTTGAGCTTTTTTTTTTTTTTTTTTTTTTTTTTTTTTTTTTTTTTTTTTTTTTTTTTTTTTTTTTTTTTTTTTTTTTTTTTTTTTTTTTTTTTTTTTTTTTTTTTTTTTTTTTTTTTTTTTTTTTTTTTTTTTTTTTTTTTTTTTTTTTTTTTTTTTTTTTTTTTTTTTTTTTTTTTTTTTTTTTTTTTTTTTTTTTTTTTTTTTTTTTTTTTTTTTTTTTTTTTTTTTTTTTTTTTTTTTTTTTTTTTTTTTTTTTTTTTTTTTTTTTTTTTTTTTTTTTTTTTTTTTTTTTTTTTTTTTTTTTTTTTTTTTTTTTTTTTTTTTTTTTTTTTTTTTTTTTTTTTTTTTTTTTTTTTTTTTTTTTTTTTTTTTTTTTTTTTTTTTTTTTTTTTTTTTTTTTTTTTTTTTTTTTTTTTTTTTTTTTTTTTTTTTTTTTTTTTTTTTTTTTTTTTTTTTTTTTTTTTTTTTTTTTTTTTTTTTTTTTTTTTTTTTTTTTTTTTTTTTTTTTTTTTTTTTTTTTTTTTTTTTTTTTTTTTTTTTTTTTTTTTTTTTTTTTTTTTTTTTTTTTTTTTTTTTTTTTTTTTTTTTTTTTTTTTTTTTTTTTTTTTTTTTTTTTTTTTTTTTTTTTTTTTTTTTTTTTTTTTTTTTTTTTTTTTTTTTTTTTTTTTTTTTTTTTTTTTTTTTTTTTTTTTTTTTTTTTTTTTTTTTTTTTTTTTTTTTTTTTTTTTTTTTTTTTTTTTTTTTTTTTTTTTTTTTTTTTTTTTTTTTTTTTTTTTTTTTTTTTTTTTTTTTTTTTTTTTTTTTTTTTTTTTTTTTTTTTTTTTTTTTTTTTTTTTTTTTTTTTTTTTTTTTTTTTTTTTTTTTTTTTTTTTTTTTTTTTTTTTTTTTTTTTTTTTTTTTTTTTTTTTTTTTTTTTTTTTTTTTNTTTTTTTTTTTTTTTTTTTTTTTTTTACGCGTCTCACTCTAACATCCACTTACTGAAAGTAATGCCCTAAATAAAGGGTATAATATTCATCTACCTGGTAGAACAGCTGGCCATTTCAGAAAGACAGAAATATCCCCAATCGGGTTAAAATAGAAGAAGTTACGGCCAATGTAGCAGAATTCTATTGAGCAGACCTGAAATGGTACGGCAAAACGGCTCCAAAAGGTCTGAAATTGAAATGGGCAAGTAATGGACTATTTACTACAGATCAGGATGCTTCCAAGTTTGTCTGAATCGCGGACACGTACAAGTACTGTATGTACTGTACAGAATTGCTGACGCATGTGTTACAAGTATGTGAGCACGATTCAAGGTGTGCATTTTGCACAAGTACAAGTATGTCATACTTGTACTTGTACTTGTACTTGTAGAAAATCAGTCAATATATCTCTGGATGAAATTTGGGCTGAGAATCATTGCCAGAGTATGCATACAGCCCACACATTGCGGAAGACTCACTTGTCAGGCATGAATATACCGAATGTCAAAAAACGGAAAAGTGCAACTTGTAGAGAAGACACTGGGGAACAATATCATGTGACTTATATTGCTCTATTCCTTATAGTTGTCGAATGAAAGGATTTCTAGTTTTTTTTCCGAAAGAGAGACCTAAATACGCGAAATGATAGTTTTGAATGAACTAGTACACTGTATAGCTCATAAATCCGCATCAAGAGCTCTTCTAGGTACTGTGGAACTCCTGTGTATCACCAAAGTGCCATTAAAACGGTCCATTTTTGGAGGTCATTTTGATAGTTGGAGAACCTTAAAAGCTAGTTAGGCTTTTGTAAAAAACCTTTACCGTTTTTCAGTGAAAAGTTCGTAGAAAACATCTCCAACACAACAGCATACACTTGACCATCACTGATCACACCTTTATATATTGTCCCCTCTGCTGTACACGTGACGGCCACTAAGACCAACACGCTTTACACAAAGGAAATGTATCCGTTCAGTGACACCCATACCGTAAAGATGACGGCCAGGCTTCCTAAATGTCAGGACTTCGATCTGGGAGGTTCGAGTGGACTGAGTCCAATCTGGCAACGTTACGCTCGTGAGATACCGCGTACCGTCGTGGCATAATACCTCCGTGAGTTTTTGATCGAAGAAACAAAACTGGATGCGACATGCGCAGGTATATATACTGGGGGGAGACGGTAGGGTAACTGGGAGGGTGCTGCGACTTACGCGGGAGAAGATTTGGGACTGCATGAGCATATGGAGAATATGGGGGGTTTGGGGAGGGGAGGAATTGGGGTTTTAAAGGGTGATTTGGAATGTACGGATTCAGGGGAGTCGAATGAACTAGGTATGGTTGTGATTGGAGTCTTGGAAGGTGTTTAAATGGCTATGTAGAGATCATGCCAAATGTAAACCCTAGAAAGACAGCCTGGTATTATTGGGGTTTTTTAGAAATATGCAACTGGGTCATATATGGTCTCAAAAGATGCGCCGAGGTCGGTTCTCCCCAAATACCAAATAATATCCACTCCAATCAGTACTAAACTAACGAGATATATGCTGTTTCCCTACGTCACCAACAACAAGGTTACTTAACTTCCTACTTAAAACAATACTTAACATACACCCCCCTTATAACACCTCTATCTCGTCCAAAAACACTCCAAAAACAAAACCAATTTCACTCCCATATTCCCCCTCCCTCCCCCAATCCACCCACCTACATCCCCCAAATCCACCCACTTACCCTACCACCAACTTACATCCGCTTATTAATCTTAATCTCCCCTACACCAACATGAAACTCCGATATGGCCAGATCCGGGCTTTCCACAGCTCTCTGAGAGCCCTGGAAGCCAACAAAAAGTCCGAGGGCTCGCGTCTGCTGCCCGTCAAGATGCTGAGTCATCCTCTCGGCGTCTTTCAGAAGCCCGAATCAGGCGATCCGCACTATTTTGTCGACGATCGAACCTGGAAACAGTGGGGACGAGACATGAAGGACAAGGACAAGCACATGAAGCAGCGCAAGGAGCTGATGGAGGAGTTTGGCGAGTCGCGGTTCCGAGATATGAAGGAATTGAGACAGCATAACGGTAAACAGTGGCTTTCTCCAGCGGCGTTTTTCCGAGCTGAAAAGTCGCGATACATGCCCAACTTTCTGGGCCGCACTCTGGAGAGCCCCAAGATGGTGTCTACGACCGACACGCTGGAGGGCAATGTGTCTATTGTGCGAATGTTCACCTCTGTGTTTGGAGAAGAGCATGCTCGGAGCTATGTCATGAATGCTGATCAGTATCTCAACAAGTTTGATCTGGTGCAAAACCGCGACTTTCAGATTGTCAACATGAACATTCCCGAAAACAAAATCAAGTCGTGGATGCTCAGCTGGTATGTGGGATCCATGGCTAAGAAATGTCCTCCTGAGGAGCGAAAACGGTACTTTATCATTGAGCACTTGGGCAAGATGATGAGAGGTATCAAGAACGCCATTGGCCATACCAATGTGTATACTGGTTATGTCTATGTTGTTGATCAAAAGTGTCGGATTCGGTGGGCTGCTTCAGGTCTGGCTACTGAGACTGATAGAGAGACGCTGTGGAAGACGGTGAGAGCGTTGTCAAAGAATGGACCGGAGGGGTTGAAGCAGAAAGTGGAGGATGATGATGATATTTGATGTATATAGAGGAGTCTTGCGAAGAGTACTTGAGGGAGTGCGTTAGCACGACTGAGAGTGTGATGAGCAAGCACGACAAACAACTGAATGAAGACAATTACTGTTTCACCAAGAGAGTAGACAAGACTGAAAGTGCGATGAGCAAGCACGACCAACAACTGAATGAAAACAATTACTGTTTAACGGAGTGTAGAGTGTGAAGTACGATGAGCAAGCACGACAAGCAACTGAATGATGACAATTACTGTTCAACCAAAGTTGTAGAGACGACTGAGAGTACTCTTCGCAAACACGACAAAGAACCGAATGAAGGCGATAACTGGTAACCCCAGTTAGTAGAGACTGGCTATATTACCTACTGTAGAGCTTGCTCTCCTTCATTTGGGAATATATGTATAACTAGACATGGGTTATAGCTACTTGTAGAGCTTGCTCTTCTTCAAGAGTGATGAAAGACGAAGAGTGAATGAAGACAATAACTGTTTATCCGAGTTAGTAGAGGTTGTAGAAGATCTACTTGTAGTAAGAAAGCGTGCTATCTTTCAGCTGAGCATATGTGTATAGACTTGGTTGTGGTGAAGATCAAAGACCTATTCTTGAACGGTGTATAACCAAGTTACAGGTACTAGAGAATAGTGATACTGAGAGCTCCAGATCAGATTTAATATTGAAGCTAGATAGATGCTGATAGATCTACAAAGATAGATAGTAGGATGAGTAACTGTGTGGTATCGACTTGTAGTACGAGTACGGTACTTGTACTTGTAGACAGCTTGTGTGACAGAGTCATGGAGTTTTAAACATAGACAACTGTATGAAGAAGCTCTCTGAGACCACAGCATAAGGCCATATCTAGTCAACTCCAATCTCCGACTCGCCGTGTCATAACTGACGTATTATTATCAACCAGTGTAAGTGGATACAGATTCTGCCACCAGTAGCCCACATCCGATTTAACCCATAAATGTATTCTATGGCCCTAGCGCTCTTGGAATAGCACATTCCTTATCAAGATTGGGTTTCTCCATGTTGTCAGCTATGGCTTACAAAAGGGGCAGTGATGAAACGAGATGATAATGTGGAGGTGTATAACGAAGGGCATACAAACGGATGTAAACAGACGTAAAAAGCTATCCAGAAAGGCCCACAAAATGTCCAAAATGTCCACAAAAAACATAATGCCCTGTTCCACCTTGTCTTAACCACAGCTACCCCCTACCACCACACTAAAATAGCACGAAAGCAGTCGCGAAAGAAAAAAAAAAAAAAAAAAAAAAAAAAAAAAAAAAAAAAAAAAAAAAAAAAAAAAAAAAAAAAAAAAAAAAAAAAAAAAAAAAAAAAAAAAAAAAAAAAAAAAAAAAAAAAAAAAAAAAAAAAAAAAAAAAAAAAAAAAAAAAAAAAAAAAAAAAAAAAAAAAAAAAAAAAAAAAAAAAAAAAAAAAAAAAAAAAAAAAAAAAAAAAAAAAAAAAAAAAAAAAAAAAAAAAAAAAAAAAAAAAAAAAAAAAAAAAAAAAAAAAAAAAAAAAAAAAAAAAAAAAAAAAAAAAAAAAAAAAAAAAAAAAAAAAAAAAAAAAAAAAAAAAAAAAAAAAAAAAAAAAAAAAAAAAAAAAAAAAAAAAAAAAAAAAAAAAAAAAAAAAAAAAAAAAAAAAAAAAAAAAAAAAAAAAAAAAAAAAAAAAAAAAAAAAAAAAAAAAAAAAAAAAAAAAAAAAAAAAAAAAAAAAAAAAAAAAAAAAAAAAAAAAAAAAAAAAAAAAAAAAAAAAAAAAAAAAAAAAAAAAAAAAAAAAAAAAAAAAAAAAAAAAAAAAAAAAAAAAAAAAAAAAAAAAAAAAAAAAAAAAAAAAAAAAAAAAAAAAAAAAAAAAAAAAAAAAAAAAAAAAAAAAAAAAAAAAAAAAAAAAAAAAAAAAAAAAAAAAAAAAAAAAAAAAAAAAAAAAAAAAAAAACCAAACCAGAAACATGAACCCCTCTTCAAGTCATTGAACAATTATTCATGTGATGGCTGGTATCGTATCGTAGATTTATTTGATCGCTGAAGATCAGTCAATCAAATCCGAATTGCCGTTACCTCCGTGGGCTCGGCCTACCACTTGTGTCAGTGAGTGCGGGTTTTAGTGCCGCAGTTGCGTGGATGACGTTGCATCAAATAATATGGAGTTTTTGCCCTTGGTCTAAGACCCGCTCGTGCGCTGCTTGTTGTTTTGAAGCCATCTCCGAAATACCCTCCGAGGCCTATCTCCGACACACTACTACTTAACAGCTCTTGTCCAGTCATGAGACATTTATTAAGGTTTGCCTATACATTATCTAATCACTCATCGCCACCAGAGCACCCCTCCACACCAACGCCCTCAACTCCTTCAAAAAACACCCAAATGACTTCGTACCTTCGTGGCACGCGAAAGGCCCTCGAGCGGGCTCCCCACCGGCTGTTTGGGAACAAGTCCGTGGAAGATCGGGTCATTGTCGAGTGGGCCAAGGATTTCAAGGTGGCCCAAGATGCGCTGCATTTCTTGACCCACGAGCTCAAAACATGGACGGAAACGTGGAAGAAGCTGCTGGACTCGCAGGCGGACTTTGCCACCGTGTTTGCCGAGCTCTACAACCCCATTGTCGAGGACAAACACAACTTCAAGGAGCCGCAGGTGACGCCAAAGTCGGTACTGGCCTACGTGTCCAACTACGAGCATCTGGCCCAGGATCTGGCCGTGGCGCTGCTGCCGCTCACAGAGAGCCTGTGTTCGGTGGCCTGTGACCGTATCAACACTGTTCGGGCGCAATTGGAGTCCATTGAGAAACGGCTCACTAAGCGGGCCCACAAGAAAATCGACTACGACAAGGCGTCCGAGTCGCTCCACAGAGCCATCAAAAAGAGCACAAACTCGGAGAAGGACAAGCTGCACATTGACACGTTGCAGGCGAGATTTGATGAGGCCACGGAGATCTTCATGGCTATCGACGGAGAGGTGAGGGTGCAGGTTCCTCAGTACCTGGCCATGCTCTCGGAGTTCCTCAATCCGTTCACCACTTGGATCTTCTACCAGCAGATGACCATCTACGAGCTGCTTCAGGAAAAGATTCTCGAGTTCAGCGTTACTCAGGGGTTGACCGAATGTTCATCTGTGCATCCTCAAAGTGAAACGTTCAAGGAGATCTCCGAGTGCTGGAGAGACCGGTTCCCTGATCCGTTGAACAGAGCGGAAGAAGGTCTTAAAACGGTCCGTGGAGGAGAAACCGTCAAAACCGATTACGACGACTGGGACAGTGAAAAGCACTTTTACACGGGAGACCGGCACGCAAAGTTCTTTGAGAAGGCCAAAGACGATATCACCAGCACGACCCTGGGGCTGGTGGACAACGCCAAAAAGCCGTTCATTCACGATAAACCGGTCTTGTTCTCTTCTGATCAGGGCCTGTTTCAGGGAGAAGCTGATCCTCTGGGGTTGATAGGAGGAGACACGAATCTCACTCCAGTGACGTCCTACGAAGGAGGAACACGGCCTATGCCCCAGCTGACGCCGATAACTTCGCCTATCAAGCCTCAGTCTCCCATGAAATCTCCTGCAAATCGACGATCTAGAGCGTTTTCCAACCTCTCCAACGTTTCTACGTCTACCAACGCCAATGCGGGACCTACGCCCATCACGTGCAGATTGGAGGAACGGTACCCCGTGAATGTCACTCGACGTGCACGTGCCTGGTCTTCTTCTTCAGCCAGAGCTCTCTCGCCTCATCATATGACTATTGAAGAGGTGCGCAAGAGCTGGGATCCCGAAGGAGAAGACGTGGAAATGCTCAATGAAGATGGAGCTCCGTCGTTCGGGTCGGTGGTTGCATTGTTTCCGTTTTCCGGCCAGCAGCCCGGAGATGTGGCGTTTGACAAGGGAGATACACTCAAGTTGTTGTATAGGGAGGAGGACGAGGATTGGTGGGTTGGACAGACAAAGGATGGACGGTATGGGTTCTTTCCGAGGAATAGGGTGGTTAATGCATAGGGAGGAGTGAGGAGATGTGAGGCGTAAGCCGATGTCTCCGACAGAGTAGCAGAATATATCAGGAGGAGATACGAGGCGTAGCCGAGTGTCTCCGATTAAATTAGATCAAACATAGGAGATGAGGCTACGCCTCATCTCCGACAGAGCGTAGACAGGAAGTATGTAGAGTGTGCCAGATAGCTATCTCACTCAATTTGTAGATCATATAGAGAGTTAGCCAGTCTACTGAAGTTGCTGTGGTGATCTGGTTATTTGGACTTCGATGTCGTTGGGTTACTGTGGTGTCTATTGAGAAGCAGTTAGATTAAGGAGAGTATGGTGATGTGTTCTACATTCATTTGTGAGAAGTGCTGTGCTGTGAACACTGAGGACATGAATGTCTTATTTCAAAAAAATAAGCAGATGTGTTCTTTCCTTCCTGGAGAGGCTGGGTATCGTAGGATAGCCCGAGACAAGCTGATTCTAGCGATCTAGTTTTCATTCCAGTCGGGCCACTGTAGCGGCTGGTAGAGTGTTTATTAAGAGCCCGCCATTTGCTTTAATTGGCAAGCAGATATTGGCTTATCAGATGAAGGTAAAGCCAGCTCTAGACAGCAAAACAAAACTGAATATGAAAGGAAAGGTGCAATGGCCATTTCTGCCCTTGCGTTTATGGCTGTACAGTTACCAGTAGTCTTATATCACATTAAGAAGTCCTTCCAATCCTCTATAACTAACTTTGCCCTTTTACTTATCTCCACCTCGATCATGCACCTTCCCAACTATTTGCACAACACAACACAGCATAACTACTTGTAGTGTTTGTTTGATATCCCTCGTTTTCTTTCGGTACTCTGATGTCATTAAGGTTACCGGCTAACCGTATCAGTATTCCGGTATTCAGGTTAGGAGTGTCACTCGCCATAACAACCTTCTATTGCATTATCTCATACATCCAACTCTTGCTATATCCCGTTTAAACCGGATTTCTGCTCAGCCACCCTTTTAAACCCGGCACGGAACTTGTACTCCTAAAATCTGGGTTCGGCGGCTGAAAACCATAAAGCTAGAGAGTGTCTTCGGCGGAGGTTCGATCGGTCCGAATATCCACATCACAGGGGCGCTAGATTTATCAAGACAAACAAGTCCGGTAAAACACAAAAACGGAGGCCGCCTTAGACACGGATAGACGGTTAGACTGCAGCAGGGGTCTGCTGGTTAATCTTGGATCGTGCATCCCAATCCGTTAACGTCGATAACGGTATTGTAGACGAAGATTCAACTTAGCGGGGCTTTCGGTTCACCGTCGGTATAGATGATAAATCGCTTATGCACGTGCAACAGTGTAGATGTGTGTGAGGGAGTGAGAGAGCATCTACAGACAGAGATGATATGTATGAGCTCTCTACGCTGAATGGATGTACTCCGTGTTGAGGAACATGTTTTATCCATACTTGTACAATTGTCCTCTCCAATCATCGTCGACCCTGTAGACTTACCCTACACCTATCTATAACAATAATCTATAACTATCATACATCTGCTAGTGTACCTGCATCAACTAATCCTTCACCACGATCTTTCGCACTGTACCACCCAGTGGCCACCACGTATCCTATACGCTTGCATGCGACCTGCCGTATCGTCTCACCTGTACAACTGGTCAACGTACTTTTTGGCTGTGCTGTTTTTTGCTTTTTGTCTCCGCTCAACCTTTGGCTAGTGTTAAACCCACCTCCACTGCTGTAGTCTAGGTACGGCACTAGTGATACGACAGATGGGTCTAGAGGAATATGACAGCTCTAGCGAGTCGGAAAACGCTCTTTTCAAGCCTTGAAATCCACTTTGACACACACTTCATGTACCCACTTCTAAGGGGGTAGGAGTCCGCCAGAAAAACTCTCCCGAAACGTACGACAAGACCGACAGTTACACTTTTGAGTGTGGCTAGCGCGGAATGGTAACTCTCGATTTACTTTTGTGCATTTTTCGTTTGTCTTATTACAAACTGAATACGTTTCGCAGCGGATATATACCCCGCTGCTATAGCTATAGTAATGGACAAAGAGGGCAGAAAACCCACACGGCTGAGACACCCACAGAGCTCTGACGACGGTCTAAAGTGTGCTGATCAAGTGAGCCGCAGTTCTATAAATAAGTCTTGGTCAAATCAGCTCACAGACGGCCTAGAAGAATGCCCTGGTACAGTCTAGAGACCCTGAAGACGGTGCAAACGGCGCATTAGCGGCATGAACCAGTCCAAAATCCAATCTGCCATGTCCCGTAAGTGCTAGCATCGTATTGCCGCACTCAAACTCGAGCTACTGAGCTATAGCGCGACCCAACTATAGCTGAGGTCCTTGTCAAGCCGCGCTTCGTCAGGTGGTTGCAACAAGGGCCACTGTGAACTGAAAAAAATAAAACTGAACCCTTGGCGTGTGGGTGCTGTAAAGGTAGGGATTTGGGTTATATTTGTGTATGTAGAATGAGACAGAGACATGCGAATCGAGGGATTTTTTGACTAGAATGCTCAGAAAGGATGGGGTTTTTATTTGGTTAAGTCCTGGTTGTCGTGTCTTTGCTGGGAATATTTTTCCGTGTAAATTTCCATCTTCAGCAGAAAAATTGTAGGTTCAAGGTAATCCCGTTTTCAGTTTCATTTAACCTAGCTTGTTTGTGGTCTAAATGTGGAGGCTGTACAAAGACTGGCTTCGCTTAGCATAATAAAGAGTACTTTTGTATCCTACTGCTTCCCAAAGACTGCTACTCTCGTCACTGAGAGGTCTATATGGTCCGCCGGGTTTCGCATTTCCTGTGCTAGATACTTGTCGGATTGGAAAATGGAGTTCGGATTTGGAATCTCCGTATCTGGTTCTATCCGGTTTCGAACTCGATATCTCTCAACCCCTGCTGAATCAATACGGAGATCACCTGGTTTTACAGTTCTGTCCTTGTGTGAACACTCTGGGGAACAATGAGTAGCTTGTGAATAATGAGCGACAATAATTACGTAAAAGCGTGTGAATCCAATCTCGAGTTTCTTTTTAGCGCCAGTCCCTGAATTATCTTGCTCTTGTGTACGAGACGAGACGAGAATTAATTTTTTCGAGTCATTAAAAACCACGGAAGACTGTGACGACAAAAGCACTCTGCAAAAACACTCTGCAAAAACACTAAGCTTATCCTGTGACTGACTCGGGGAATACGCCCTTGTCATGCCACAGTATACACCTAGACACATGTATTCATAACACATCTATCCATACACTAATTATATACACCCAGCGCAACTATCTATACATGGAGTAATGCTTCTCCTGTCTCATTCGATGCTCCACCTGCTGGAGAACCCACTCGGGGTACACCTCTTCCACGGACTTGGGGTTCTCATCAGTGAGCACCAACTCCTCATGTTTCATCATCTCGTCCTTGGTCATGACAACCACGTTCTGCAGGTTGATGGGACCCTCCTTTCGCCATCGCGAGATGGCCAGCCGAGAACACTCGCCGGAAATCACAGACTTGTTCTTGTACACCTCCTCCACGAGATATCCGACATCGGCCGAGTCGAAAGGAGCGGCGATTCGAATACCGTTTTCGCCGGTTCGCTTCTTGCTCTCTCGGGCGAGTTGTCCCACCAAAGTCTGCTGGATCTGGTCGTATGCCTTGGGTTTGTGTCTGCTCTGAGTGATGATGTACTCGGGGATGGATGCGTAATCTCCGATAGAAGTGAGCACGTGAGTAGCCATAGACAGTCCGAAAATAGCAGGCAGAGATCCAAGTACAGGCAGAATGCGCACCCGGTACTTGGGCAGAACAGACAGTTCTCCGACAGAAGTCTCGTTTTCGGCGTTTCGCTGGTCAAACTCTGCATCGTCCAGGGGTAGTAGTTTAGCTTCGCCAGGCTTTTCGGTGGAAAAGATGACGGGAATGCCTTCAAAAACGCCCAACTTTCGCAGTTTCACTCGAGTGGCCTTGGACAGAGGGTCCTCGGCAGTCTGGGAAATGTCGGCTATTCGAACCTGTGTGAAATCGCTCTTGCAACCAGCGCCCATGGACGAAATCACCTTGATGTCTCGAGACTTGCAGAAATGCAACAAGTCGACCTTGGCATCAATGTTGTCGATACAGTCCAGCACCCAGTCGGGTTTGTTGCCCTCGACGTAGATGAGCCGCTCGGCCATGGCAGTGTACTCCTCCTCGCTCTTGCTCAGCTTCAGGGGCACCCACAGATCCTGCACTGCATCAATGTTGGCCCAGGGAACAACACCCGAAAAGTACTGCTTCACAGACTCCACCTTGGGAATACCGACATGCGCTCGATTGGCGGTGGCATGACGGTTCAGAGACGACAGAGTCACCTGATCAAAGTCCACCAGACGCAGGTTTCCCACTCCAGATCGTAACAGCATAGTGGCTGCCCAAGAACCCACTCCTCCAGCTCCCACAATAACCACGGAGGATTTTCGAATCACGTCGAGCCCGTCGTCGCCAAAGAAAACACGCGACCGGGCCAGCTGCTCCAAAATCAGCTCCTCTTGCTCCTCAGACGAAGGAGACAGAAACTGCTTTTTGGGCTTGGCTGAGTCAGCAGATTTAGGCACGTCGTCGTAAAAGGTGGGGTTGCACATGGAGTACGACAGTGCTACCGCGGTCGCCAGTGAACTGAGAACAGCCACTAGAGCCACGGTGGTCCAGCCAGGTTTAGACATGTTTGTGTAGTTTGTGTGTGTGAGATGAGCTGATGGATCATGCAGGTTTTGTTTTTAAGCTTTGGAAAAAATTAGCCGTAACCGCGACGCACGACACACGATACCCGTGAAGCGGTGGTGTGAAAAATGGGAGGTATGTCACGTGTCCAAAAAGATTATTGGAGTGATATAACCCGTTACCCTCGTTTTGGTGCTTTTCAGAACTCATTTGCACATTTCTCCATTTTTCTCGCTGACTAAGCATCTCACCACCATTCTGAAACTACCATAACCTCCACGAGATGTGGGGGCTCCTTTTGATATGCGACATGATCTGCAACACCTAAATCTAGCGTCAGTTCTGCGCCATTTCGCATCGTTGAGACATGGCCTGGCCCGAAAAAGACAAAATATCAGCGTTGGGAGTCGTCAAGTCGCTCAGACAACCGTATGTGAATACGTCTTCAGGCGAATATCGGAGCGACTACGACTTGGCGTGTTCACATGAGTGCATTGTTCAGGGATGAGGTTTTTAATGAGGAATTTGAGCCATATCGGGGTATCAAGTCTTTTATTTGCCAACAATTAAAATGAAAAATCGTAAAAAAGTCGTTGTAACTGTCCGCCACCGTCAGGGCACTATTAATCTACCTCCGTGTGGGGAGCTCGTATATTTCTTATCCGCGCTAGTTTAGTGTGGGTTGTACATTAGTGCCATCTTGGAGTGAATTTGGGTGCATTGGTGACAGTTTGAGGGGCGCAGAAAACCACGTATAGAGCTGGAGCGCTCCCAATCAGGCCTCGATCGCGGGTATGTCTCACGACGTTTGGGTTGTACGCGCGGAGACTCTTTGTCCGAAAGCTGGTACTTGCTTTTTTGAACTTTACGCGGTGGCATGGACGGGCATAGGATCACGGCATGTTGCAGGCGCACAGGACCGCTCAAGTAGCAGAGATGTCGATGCTTTTGTCAGTTGTTCCGGTCCGGTGACAGGTATGCAGGTTAGGTGGAGGTGTGGGTGGTGGAGGTCTTGAGTATGTTGGCCTCTAGGCGTTACCTGGTATCATAAGTAACTCTTACTAATCTCAACTAACCTCCTAACTAGACTTATCTCCAGACCAAGGTTAACGTTGCGCCGATTCATCTCTTTGGCCACTTGTCTGCAGGTGGAGCATAACTCTGGTACAATGGACACGAGACAATAAAAGTCAAAGTCGAGAGGCTGGGCCGGGACCTAATCCCATGTGTTGTATTTGGGTGGACATGACACTCGGCCTAACTGGGTTGACAGCGCCGTATAGTCGATTTGTCGTCACTTACGTCATCCCAGATACAACCAAGCAGACACAAAGGACAGACGAACAGGACCGTACACAACTACCACACATCCGTTAACTGACAAACCCTAGGGCTGAGTTCATACGTTCATAGAGTTGTGTTATGAACCATAGGTTGAGCTTGAGCTCTCTGCTTTTCAGAGGTATTAAACTCTGTCTTTTTGCAGCGGAAAAAAAAAAAAGTGACAAACCTTGAGCTGAATACGTGCTGTGGAGAAGTCTGGGCAGAGTCTTGAGGGCTACAAACGGGGATTTATAAAAGAGCCGGCTGCTCAAACGTGAGCTTCCAACTATCCCTCCTAACTCATTTCTAACCCAATCTGGTGCTACCACTAGTCACACGCTAATGCCTAGGGCGCTAACTCAGGGTCTCTATGTATGCCATAGGAGCGGGTCTGGCCTTGGCACACGCGGACCAAAAGGTGTGGGCACGAGGTGTAAATAGCCGACGCGCGCTGACAAAAAAAGGTGCGAGCTCAACGGGCGCTAGTGGAGTTTATCCGAAGGTAAAACGATCAGGGCTCAGTTGTGTAGAGGACTGCAGGTGTTGGCACGCTCTGTACCACACCAACAGTTTTTTTTTCTTCACCTGTCCTTCCCTTGGTCTGTTGCACCCTCACACACCCACCCCTTCATTTATCACCGGCCAAACTCTCAAGGCATAACTCCAGAGCTATCCACGTGACGAACTTAAGCGTAACCAAATCAGGCGTGACTACTAGCCGTTTGGAGGTTTGGAGATGCACGACTGCACTGAAGTGCATGGAAGAGCGAGTGTGTGCGCTTCTCGGCTGTATCTTACCGTCTTTGATACTGCGATCTCCAACATGTGGCTCACCAGGCTCAATGCATACATACGAGTTATAGGCCGGGTATAAACCGGAGTATTAAACGAGAAGTGACGAAACCGACCATAACGAACACACCTACCACCATCTCCGCTCTCGTCCTGTTTCCAGTCATCCACCTCATCACCTCATCTCGCTCGGAGCCCTACAAAGTGAGTTTGGGAGAACATCTTGGTTGCTATCTCAACGTTTGGCAGATGTGTAATACGAAATACTTATGGTCTAGAATATAAGTCCGGTATAGAGGGGTATGGCAGTTATAAGGCCGGCATCTTTTCCCCTGCTTCTTTTTTTTGCATCCCTGAAGTGCGTTTTTCGATTGCCCAACTCGATTGCTCGATCGAGATTTGTACTGGATATCAGCCGTCGGTGATGCAAACCACGTCTATACGAGGACGTATAGAAGGAGGGTGTGGATCTGAGTTTGCATCCCCTTTTGTTTTTCAGCCAAACAGACTCCATAACACCACAGTCTCATGTAGGCCTTGCATTATGAAACGCTGAGCTTATCCTTTCTCGACCGTCTTGGGTGAGAGCAGAGTGTCTGGGGCTTGTACTGTTGTTGATACATGAGAAATGACGTACACGTGACATGCTCAACTAAATGCTTACCAATATCTCTTATCAGACCACATACTTATTCACCACTACCACTCTCTGACGTGCACTAATCTTAGTCTCAGTGGGCATCACGCTAACAGCCCACTAGACTACTGTAGTTGCCGAACATCGCTTAGATTGGTGATTACGGTGATTATAAATACGCTGCGGCCAAGATAGAGGCGAAAAAAAAATTGTTGTTATGCCATACATTCTATAGCCTATGATTCCCTTTAAGATATGATAAATTACACGCTATACATGTAGTCTAGAAGTGTGTGTGAGTGTGATTTCAGCCCAGCTGCATTAATTAAATAGTCCTCTACTCCTGATACCCCATATCGCTTCCTGCCCGTGCGTACTGCGTCGTTGCCCCGTACTGGTACGACGACGTGGGCTTGGGATAGTACTTCATGTACTGATTTTGCTGCGCGCTCTGCTACTGATCCATGTAGTAGTTGTATCCGGGCTGGCCCGAACCGGCCGCAGCCACCGTTGTCGAGTTAGACGGCGTCACTGGCGTGGTCAGGCCCGAAACGACCGCTGTGTTGTTGACTGTGGCCATCACCTGGCCCACACCTGAGTTTGCAAAGTTTGGCGAGGCGCTGGACGGCACCATGGGCTCGCCGTCCTTCTTGTCGTACGTGTAGTGGCTCTGGATGGGCGCTAGGCGCTGGGGGTAGTAGCTCTGGGGTTGGGTGACTGGTGTGCTCTGCTGGCCGTTCTGGTATCCGTACGGGTAACCGTAGCCGTTCTGGGGCGCCGGAGGGGCGGAGGACGGGCCCTGGACGACGGTCTGGGCGCCCTGGAGCTGGGGGACGTGGCCGTACTGCTGCTCAATGAGCTTGGCCTTCTTCTGCTCCTTCCACATGCGTCTCAGCTCCTTGAACTCGCTGGGGGCGCGTTTGGAGCCATGTCCTTGGGCGGCGACGTGCGCGTTGAGATGGTTGAGGGTACCGTAGGCCTTGGAGCAGCCGTGCCAGTTGCAGACGTAGAGACGCTCAATCTCGTTGTACTTGCGCCTTGGGCGCTTGGAGTGGTTTTTGTTGAGCGGCAGCAGCTGGTGGTAGGGGAACATGTTGGTGGCCGTCTTTGGGGTCCCAGCCCAAAAGCGATATATATATATATATCTCGATATACATGGAGCTGCTTGTAGGGTATAGGGAGGTAGGCCAATATGAAATTCAAACTGCGATAGAGTAAACAAGGCCCAAAGTGTAAAAAACGTAAAGCCAAAGTGACGAAACGCAAAGTCAGAGACCCAGACGCACAAGACAAACAAACAAGCCAAACTCAGCTACACAAGCGTGAACCTAAGTCCGCAAGCGAGAACCTAACTTTGCGAGTTCGAGAAATGAAGACCTTGGGGAAATGACCGTTTGCCCGCTTCAAACACACTCAAACCACCGGTTTTGAGCCCACAAACCCCACAAATCACCACCTTTGCTCAACCACCTCTTTTGCACCACATTTCGCAACTCTGACATTAGCGTGGAATGAAAAACAAAAACAGAGGACAAAAGACTGAAAACGAAAAAGCCAAGGGAGGCGAAAAATAGTCATGGTCCAAATAGTCCGAGATGGCACGTCCGATAACACACCGCTCGGACTACCCACGTGGTCACTTTTTGAAAACGCCCGACAAGACAAATGCAGAGGTAACCCTCCGACCGTCTATTAACCACTCGTCACGTGCCACCCATAGATGTATAGGCGTCGATAAATGTTAACTTTGATGTATAGCGACTCAAGCAGAGGGTGGAAACCTCCTTTGGTCGTCTTTTTTTCTCTCTCGGTTTCTACATTCCAGGTTGCAATTCCCTCACGCACCCCCATTCCACAGGCAAGACGGAGGATACAGTTTATGTCCGGATATATTTTCCATGTCGTATTTCGGGGCAAATCCCAGGGTAGCACAGCGTATACAGGCACATACCGAGGCTATGCAGATACGATATCACACACACACAAGTCTACAACCACACCCTCCGGTACGGCGTCATATTGTCCCCCTCCCGTCCCCACTGCTCGGCGATATCGTATATTCATTAACACTAGTCTACACTAAACTAGCCCCTCGGCTACACTCGCATAACTTGCCCCGACTAGTTACAAGACCAGCGGCAGCGAGTATCCTCCGTCCACGTAGCCTGCTCGGACAAATGTCGGCCGTCGTCCTACCATCTTTTCAATGTAGTCCACGTCCACTCCCTCGTCCATGCCTGTTGCTGAGAGCACCACCACATCGTCCACCATTAGCGAGGGCGTGTAGATTCCAGGCCCAGGTGGGGGTCCCCAAGTCAGCTCACTATCGACCAGCATTAGCTCAATGTCCTGGTTGACTACTGAGCCCCGAGCTAGCGCCGAGGGCGATTCCAGTGTGGAATCAAAGCCCCAGCGGCCTACTCCGTTGATGTAGAGTCCGACAAGTAGGCCTTGGTAGAGCAGACCCAGGTGAGTGTATGTGCTTGCTCCGGTGACCAAAACCAAGCCAATCACATAGTGGTGAATTCTCAACTCCAAGTTGTTCAAGACTCCAACTAGACCCAACCCCACCAATAACAGCACTAGACCGACGTAGACCCCAATATAGCGCTGGAAGAGCCCAGCTCGCCAAATGAGGTACGTTTGCGAGGCGATGGCGGCGAGAATGATGATGACAAAGACAATCACCACGATCCACCCTTCGGGTCTGGCGTTGAGGTCACTGACCATGAGCCTGTCAACGGGGAGATTGGCAAACGTGTAGTTCTCCAGCACTCCACACCATAGTCCGGAGGTCCAGAGAAGGGTTCGACTTAGAGAAGGTGTTCCTAGAGACCTGGGAATGCTGTCAAACGGTTTGAACTGGTTTTCGACGTCAGACTCCTCTTCAGCATCATCAGAATCCTCCTGCTGCACAGCATCCACATTGGCATATCCATCAGGGCCCTCTGGGGTCCTGGCTGGGTTTTCGTCTGTACCAATCATGTTCTTGACCGCAGCTCTATAAATAATATATCCTCCTAGTATGGCCGGAAGCAGTCGTTCTACGGCCATGGAGATCCAGTACTCTCTGACTGTCAATGAAGTCGGGCCAGCTCCTCTGGAAAAGTCCACAATCGGATCAGCCACCATGACCAGCAGCCAAAACGACGCCAAAAACTGCACCCAGTAAAAGCCCGCCACGTTGACACAAAAGTAGCCAAAGATGGTGGACATGACCAGGTTGAAGATGACAATGGCAATGCGGTGGTCCTGGCCTCCACTGACGTGGTCCTCATGCACCGAAAACGACGCGGGAAAAGGCGCGTCAAAGTCGATCGAGTCCACGGTATATTGGCCATTGGAGCCCATAAACGACTCTCTAGGCCCCTCGAAACGCAGGCGGAAAGTGCCCCCGGTGTACGGAGACACGAGTCCTGCATGCAGAGCCGCTCCGCACGGACTGGAGTCGGCTCGGTAGTATCTGTTAGTATCTTCCTCTCGTTTATAGAATCTGCCGACGTGCAGATCAGATTCCTCGTAGTCGTCCTGTTCGTCGTCTTGAACGTCCGACTCGTAGTCTAGACCGCCTCCAATCACATAGGGGCGGTATTGCACCTCCTGCATGCCTACCAGTGTTTCTCCCCATTTCCACGAGCCTCGTACGCACCCAACAGGGCACTTGAGACGCATTTCTCGTCGAGATCCATCGGCCAGGGGTTCATAAGCAGGTAAACAACCCGTAGCGTTTACGCCACAGTCGGGTTTCCAAACATGCCAGTTTTCCGCACATCCAGACAGGGTAGTGTCTTCTGGAAGTTGCCAGTATGAGTGTGTAAAGAGCGAGAGTGAAATGAGCCACCAGATTGTGACAAACGCCGCCGTAGCAACTGTCCACCACATTCGGCGTTTCCCATTGCGCTGCAACTTGGCTCCGTCTCGTAATTTCAGCGGAAACAGTTGCGCGCTTTTCCACCAGAGCGTGACATTCGGGCTGACTGGAGGAGACGGTCCGTAGGTCCATTTCGGCCAGCTGGATCGGAACATTGTGAGGTCGAACGAGTGACAAGTGGCAGCTAGGAAGCCACAACCCTTCTCTCTCTTTTTGGTTCCGATTAGACAAAATTACACTATTCCCTGAAGGATGTTAGCAGTGCCGCGGAGATGCACCAACAGAGTTTATTTCGCCAAGTGTGAAGGGTGTAGTTGCACGCCCCAGGCAGAGTGGTTACAGAAGCTGTCAGTTTTTGTTTGTTTCGCCTTGTTTTTTCGTTTCGTGTCGCAAATCAAACGCGCCAGATCGGCTATATTCAACTAGCCCGGTTCACCTTGCTTCATCGTCGTATCAAATCCGGATTATGCACTCCGTGCGTTTTTCCGAAAACACCTCGGAATCCGCTGCACTGAAAAAAACGGCTTTAGAGGGGGCCTGCAGACCGATGCAGATATATAAAGGGGTTATGCTGGGTGGGTGGTCTACCAGGTACGTGCAGTACGTGCTCTACAGGACCCTCCTGGCTACTTGCTCAGCTCCATGGATTGCCCTTAACCAGTGAAGACTTTTGTCTTTTGTCTTTTGGCTCGCGCTGACTGCTAAATATGTCACGCCAAATGCCTCAGGCTCCCTTGAACCTTGTCAATCTGAGTGAGTGAGCGTGAGTGAGCGTGTCGGTGTTTATTCGGGGTGTCTGGAGTGCGTACAATTTGCGGGGTCTTTTTATTTTCTGCCACGTCATTTTCACCAACCATGTTTGGGTGGAGGGTGGAGGTGCGTCAAGGGTGTCAAGGTATTCACATGAATGTGAAGTCAGGGCTTTGGGTGTTTTTGCGATGGAGAATGTGGAGTGGGGTTGTGGGGTTGTATAGGTCTAATTACGAGGGTGGGTAAATAACAGCCATTGTCACGGGTCTCTGTATGACTGACTGACGGCATCTTGGCGCGCAAATATCGTAATCTCTCTCGCATGACGTCAGATCAGACAAGAGCCAAGAGAAAAGTCTGAAAAAAGGAGAAAAAAGCCCCAAAAAAAGCCCCCAAAAAAAGTAGCACCTTAATTTTGAGGGTGGAGTTGGGAGCACTTTCAGTGAGGTCTGGAACAAAGAGTAACCACTCGTGTCTCACCAAAAAGGACACCAAGAGCGACAGATAAAGACGACAGATAAAGGCGACAGAATTAAACACAGAAATAAGGAGTTCCTCTAATTAGAGAGCTAGAGCAGGTATAAAGTGTGTGCCTGACCCGTATCGTACCTGGCTGTACCTGGTACCTATTATATATCTGTTTGTCATGAGTTATACGTCCTCTTCTGTCCTATCCTATAGCTGGGGACTATGTCGTATAGTCCGACTTTTCCCGAGGTTTGGTTAGGTTGATCTTTTTTAACACTGGCATTTGGGTGGTTAATTAGGTCATCCGTTTTGCCGTTCCGATGAGGCTTCAGTTTCAAAGTTAGTCTAGGTGGACAGACAGATACTGTAGTTGTAGTACCTGGTACAGTACCAGTATCGTACTTGTAGGTAGCGCGATAGATCTTCACCGAACCCCCTAGAATCAAACACCGCATGCACATGATTACTCACTCACTCTATGGCGCAAGGGCATAAAAATCTTCAGAAACATGCCATAGAGCCATGGTCAATCACATGACCGACTAACGTCCAATGACGCGTTTTTAGACCGGATTGGCGCTGATTCGCGGGGTAGCACTAGCCATTTCTCGGCCAAACAATTCAAGGACTTTGTCATTCCACTACGGAAAGAGATGGCGCAGTTGTGCGGTGGGTAGTAGGTTAATTTGGGCTGGTGGGGTCAGTGAGCAAGTGTGCCCATAGACGACGAACCCACTAGCGTGATTATGTGAGCTGGCACACTGGCAGCTGCATACAGGGCTGACACACGGTAGCATAGTACAGGGCCCATAGCTCAGCCATCACATGATTGAGAGACCGGAGGAGGGTTTTTTTGGCAAAGTCGGTCCATCGCCACGAATTACCTTCAAACGTTTTTTCAACCTTATCCTCCTCGATGCACGCGAGCCAAACAAAGGCCGCGCCGGAGGACGTAGCTCCCCAACAACACTTGGTAGGTGCGGGGAAGCTCGTCCACTACCTCGCACCGCCCGGAAATAGCCCCCACGTCCTCCCGGACCCCAGAGTATGGCAGTAGCGCCTGCTAGACCGCAGCCCAAAAGCCAGGTTTATGCAGCCCGAAAGCCTATTTCCCAACCCATGAGCCAAGATGCCCTTGGAAAAAACTTTGCTGAGCCGGTATATATGTGTGGAGCGTGCCAGGTGCATGGAAACACACCCTTCACCATGCCCGAAGAAAAAACACACTCGCTGTCGCCCAACGACTCTGTCAGCAGCGGCATTGGCGAGATCAAGACCACCTCCAAGTGGCGAAACTTTTGCGATTCCTTCAAGGAGGCCGAGCTCCACGATGTCGACACAGAGGGAATGACTGAGATTGAAATCTCCCAGCTCAAGGCTGCAAACTCGCCCTTGCAGCGGTCTCTGAAGGACAGACACGTCAAGATGATTGCCATTGGAGGCTCCATTGGAACCGGTCTGTTTGTCGGTTCTGGAGGCGCTCTGGCCCAAGGTGGACCTGCGGCTCTGCTCATTGCATACACGCTTGTCGGCTCTCTTTTGTTTTGCACCATCAACTCTCTTGGAGAGCTGGCTGTAGCCTTCCCTGTTTCTGGCGCTTTTGCTACCTTCTCTTCCAACTTTATTGACCCAGCCTGGGGTTTTGCCATGGGCTGGAACTACACTCTGAACTGGTTCATTACGTTTCCTCTGGAGCTTGTGGCTGCGTCCATCACTGTCGATTTGTGGCGAGAATTCAACAACTCGAATATTTCGCCTGCAGCTTGGGTCGCCATTTTCTACGTGGCCATTGTCTCCATCAACTTCTTTGGCGCTAAGGGCTACGGAGAAGCCGAGTTTATTTTCTCCATCATCAAGGTTGTCGCTGTGGTAGGCTTTATTCTCTTCTCTCTAATTCTAGTCTGCGGAGGAGTGCCTGGCAACGGATACATTGGTGGAAAGCACTTTCACGACCCTGGAGCTTTTGCCCATTCGTTCAAGGGTGTTGCTGCCACCTTCATCAACGCCGCTTTTGCCTTTGGAGGCACTGAGCTGGTTGGACTGGCTGCGGCCGAGACGGAAAACCCCAGACATGCCATCCCCTCTGCCACCAAGCAGGTTTTCTGGCGATGTTTTATTTTCTACTTTATGTCGCTCCTCTTCATCGGCCTCATTGTCCCTTACAACTCGCCTGAGCTGCTGGCCCAGGGTTCCGTTCTCGGCTCTGCTTCTCCCTTTGTCATTGCCATCAAGAACGCCGGAGTCAAGGGTCTGCCTTCAGTGATGAACGTGGTCATCATGGTGGCCGTTCTGTCTGTCGGAAACTCGGCCATTTACGGCTGCTCTCGAACTGTGGCTGCTCTGGCTGCCCAGGGCATGGCTCCCAAGATCTTTGGCTACATTGACCGAGCCGGCCGACCTCTGGTGGGAATTATCGCCTGTTCGATTTTCGGTCTGCTCGCCTTTGTGTGTGCTGCTCCCAAGGAGGTAGAGAACGAGGTTTTCTTCTGGCTTCTGTCTGTTGCTGGTCTGTCTGGAACCTTTACTTGGGGTTCCGTCAACCTGTGCCATATCAGATGGCGACTTGCTCTGAAGAAACAGGGCCGAGATCTGACTCGAGAAGTGACCTTCAAGTCTCGAGTGGGAATCTGGGGCTCCATCTACTCCTTTGTCTTCTGTATCGTCATTCTGGCCTTCCAGTTCTGGGTCGCTCTCTTCCCTGTTGGAGGAGCCAAGCCTACTCCTCGAGTCTTCTTCCAGGCCTATCTGTGTGTCCCTGTCATTCTCGTTTTCTACGTTGCCTACAAGGCCATCAAGCGAACCAAGATCTGGAAGCTCGAGGATATCAACCTCGATGTCGGCCGAAAGGAGTTTGATTATGATTCTCTGCAGCTCCAGTTGGAGGCGGAGAGAGTGGAACTGGCTGCTAGACCGTGGTATGTGAGATGGGGTTATTACTGGTGCTAAACGCGAAAGTACGACAAAGTGCGAAGCGCTTTGGAGTGCTTTTGCGTCTCCATATGCCTTATATGCTTTACTACACCTGATCCCCCACTCTAGTCCAAAAAGCCCAAAGCTTTGATTCAGCTTTGTTTCAGCTTTTCCGCTTTTTGTCGACATGAGTCCGTCCTACATAAATAGGACACTCACGAGGGTCCCGAATGACCGTGAGTCCGTACACCGTACGTAGTTAATATTATTTATTTTATTGGAGTAAGACAGTGTACCAAAGTAGGTTGTTTGACAATACGAGATACGAGCGTCCGAACTTGACACCGGGTAACTCGCGCAATTCTCGACGTACGGCGGTAAAAATTGACCTGTGGCTATATGCACGGTGGCTACGTACGCGAGCGCGCAAAATTGCAGCCCATTCCGACCCGCAGATCTCGAGTTGAGCAAAAGCCGAGGTAGCAATATATGCATGGCTAAATTTAGCCGGAGCTTAAATGAAGAGCTGGCTGGTCACTGAGAACGAGGGGTTCTCCAGAGAGGAATATTAGTAGGGCAGGAAAAAAAATTCATCCAATATATCACGTGATATCCTTTCATACACATTACAGCACCTTCTTTTACCCAATTCCCCCCTCTATGCCATAACCTATGGTTCTGTTTATGGCCCTTGCTTAAGTGGATCTGATGCACCTCGGAGATGCATTTTTTTGTTGGAGAGGGGTAATGTTGGGTATAGACAAGATGGAAAGAGAAAAGGGCTTTTTTCGGCTTTATCTTTGTTACTCTTTGTGTCTCTTGTAATCGCTATGGGTTTCCTTGTGTGGTGTTACGCGAACATATCGTTGTTTGATCTGTTGTTGTTGTATTGATCTTCCCGCAACTAGTCGAGATAGAGTCGATATTACAACAGCCCTAAGCGAGGTTAGCGTGTTTCTCTAGATCTGGTTCGGGGCCTGCAAAATGCGCGGTAGCTTGTCCGCTAGACTGCTGTAGCGGGGCCAATTAATTGAGGTTAGCTGGCTAAAATAGTGTGGTTTCCAAACCCGAGTCTAGAACATGTTTTAGTGGGTCACGTGTTCTTTGTCCTGAGTCAAAGTCGAGATACGGGTGGGTTAGCAAGTTCTAGACAACACCTGTGTTGTATTGTGTGTTTCCTAGGTTGTATGATGTCGCATTCTATGAACCCTTTTGTTAAGCTTTGAGCTTTTAGTTATACCTTTTGTTAAGCTTATCAACAGCTATTAAAGCTTGTCTGGGTTTATTGGACCTCCAAACATCTTGTTTACGTTCCGTGAAGCTTTCAGTTGTATGATATTAAATTTCGTTGTTTAATATTGCTTCCCCTCCAACTAGCGCACCTCAATCTTACAAGTATTATATACACACCTTCAACGGTGGCTAAAGTTGCCCATGAGGAGGTAACTGGTGCCGAATGGGAGAAAGTGGTGCAAACAAAATGCAAACACTCATCAACAAAATACCAGCCCTGATTAACATACCATCCTCAGTAACCCCAGTAAACACCAACCACCTCTGGTGAGGTTTACTCACGTGATTTATGGCTCGGTTCAATACCTCCTTGCCACCCCTTTGATGTATAAATCGTCAGAGTCGCTTGGCAAATGCTATCTCCACATATACTGGAAGTGTGGGTCGATAATATCCCCGCATTTCAGTGTCCGAGCGGCCTTGTTTGGCTGCCGCTTTGGCTGCTCCTAGCCTACTAAAAACGGCTGATAACTTCTAGACCCTGACTACTGCATTCCGGGCCTCCCCACTGCAGCGCCAGGAGCCCAGCACCAGTCACATGACTTTTCGGATCCATTCCGAAAGTCTAGATGGGCCCAAGTATGCGCTGACAGCTGGCTGACGTCTTTTTCATGCTTTGAAATGGCCTGACTGGGATTCTGACGTCGACATAATAACAAAGACGTGCTAACAAGGACTAATGTGCTGTAGAGTGTAGATAGTGTATATTCTAGTCGGCCTGTCAGAAAACAAGAAGGGCGGTGTTGTGGAGTATGGGATGGGTTGTAGCAACATGTATTTGAACTGCTCTCTTGTTCTGCTTGTGTACAACACCTCCAAAGTCCTCTTCCGTTCTGTCTTCTTCCCCTACCAGCACTGTCTCAACGAGCCGTGTACCGACGCAAGGGACTGTCATGAGGTAGTATAGATAACAGACGATCTAACGAGAGGGGGAGAACAAAGCTGGGGGACAAGCGATTGCCACAAAACAGACGTGTGTCGCAGACAAAGCCTGACACTCTGCTGTAGACTCCTGCGCTAGCCGCTAGTATGAACGTGATATTATCTTCGTTCTAGCCCTAAACAGTTGGTGAACAGTACGGGCTCATAGGCTGTTGCAAGATCTGCACTTGTACTTGTACGTGTACCACCCTACCACCTCCCTGAACGTTGGACTAACCTCCCGCTAAACTAGCCATTGACTACCGTACGTGACAGCGCGATGCAGAAACCAGAGTTAGGCCCACCACGTCAGATGACGCTGTCTGAAAGCTGGGTGGAGGCTGAGGGGAAACAAGGCTGGGCGTGAGCGAGAGCCGGACTCCGGATTACGCTCGGTCTAAGAAGTAGACGCCGTTATGCAATTTTGGCATATGTCACCTTTTTACCATGTGTAATGGGAAGAAGGATGGTGATGGGGGTCATTGGGTGCTTGAGCAAAAGATCACGTGATATGAAGAGTATATCACGTGATTGAGGTATCACGAGTGCTTTTGGGTGGGATTTCCATTTCTCGTCTTCACCAACCTCCGTCATCTCGGGGGGTTCGAACTGACACCATGATGCAGAAGAGTATACAAGGTTTGCCGATTCGGGAGTTAGTGGCGGGTCGGAGTTTAGTTAGAGCCGGTGGAATGTGCACAACAAGATGGGACCTAGAATGTGGAGTTTTGGAGCTGGAGGGCTAGGAATTTGATAGGAGGTGTAGATGGGTGAGTAGAAGGTGTATACGGAGTTAGAGCTCTTTCGGAGGCTCGGAAAGTCCATTTTGGTAGAGCCCTTAAGACTACATAGGCATCGCTCTTAGTGGTTAAACCTTGTTGGGTGACAGGAATTTAGACGATTTTCGGAACAATTAATTATGCGTGCTTAAATGGGCCAAATAAAGGGAATCTGAAAATGGCCGATTTTTTTTGTAGTTTTGGCGATGATTTAATGCTCCATTCAACACTCCTATTGCAGTGCGGGGTGTAGATCACTCCACGGATTTTTTTCTGCTCAACTGAGACCAGCATCAAATAGGCCAACATGAGACACTGGAGAATGTAACATTAGATGGACCGATTGGGATGGCTGTTTTTGAGGAAAATGAGGAAAATGGCTGTATCTGAGGCATGGCTGGATTTGGACTTAATTGATTTCTCAGATTGTTACGGAGTGACGTTTGATTGCAGGATCGGTAATCAGAGATCTACATACAGTAGTAAGCTGAAACATGTTGTGTGACTGAAGCATGGGTTGAGATATGTATACAGGCACTGTATGGTGTGAACAGGCTGATGGTGTATCGTACTCGTGCACCTGGTCACTGTACTTGTACTGATAATATATCACTCATTGGACCACACAGTGCATATCTTGTAGCATCTAATTATACAAGCTTCTCTAATTTCATCGTTTTTTTAACTTGACGAATCGATGGGCCAAAGTAAGCGGGTGGAGACATACCTTAACTGAGCAACTGTAGAGTATGTAGAGTAAGACTGGCCAATGAGAAGTGAGGAAAAACATGCCGATTTTCCTGAAAACCACAGCAACGTACACCCCTGTGTTCACGTGACCCACACCCCTACTACGTCACTCATTAATATCTTCCCCGCACCGAGTTTAACGGGCTGTGAAAGTTTTGCAGATCAAAGGTAGATTGGCGGATGTCCTTGATCTGGAGGGTGACCTGGGGGAGCTATCCACAAACCGACAACACCACCGTATTCCCCTGGTTCTGGAGATTCCAAAACCGGTCTCAAAATCCAAATCCGACCACAATTCGTCCTCCCAGTCACCCCCACTTTACCTCGTCTTCTTTTCTTGTTCTCCACAAAGAGAGGCTGCAGCAATCCCACTCATCATCCAACGGCGCTCCGAGACCAGATATCCACCGTTTAACACGTTCACAAGTGTCAGGTACGGCTGTGGAGTTGGGCTAGTCAGGGCGTTTGTGCTAATTGCGATTTTCCCGCGCTAGTGAATGCCTCTTACGTCCAACATGTATTAATAATCACCCAATATCTATTCCGTTTCGGTAGGATTTTCATTGCAGCTGTAGGGAAGCTGCGATAGCAAATGTAGGGAAGAAAAGCGAAAAAAAAAAGCACGTATTCACGAGGCGCAGTGTAGATCCTATAAAATTGGTTGTAAGGAGTTGGATAATTCCGGTGGTGGGATTGTTGCTACTTGTAGAGTGATTGTGCAATTTAATAAATTTTATATGGTCTTTTCTTTTCAAACCATGCCTTTCACCCAGTCATATTGTGTCATGTTGTACACTCGCTTAATGGTCTATTTTTCGTCATTTTTTTTTCTTTCTCGCCTATTATTATCGTCAAATATGTATGAACACGTACAGCTGGGGTAACAAGGCATAAGCGAATGAGTACACACTACACCTCACAGAGTAGCCGTACAAGTGCAGAAATACAGCCAGGTTGCCGTAGTAACGTGTCCACCTCCCTCCACACACTCCACGCCGTCAATATATATATATATATCTCAGCTTCCACTCTCCACTCCACCTTCATAGTGGTTGGACAAACCTTGTCTCCTGCCCCTCCTTCAAAACAAACCAAGGTTTACAAGGTTTAGACCCCGGTATGAGCGGGGTCGTGGAGTAATGGGGGTGTTGGAAACGTACAAGAGATTTAACGAATAGCTGGCTAGAATCAGCACACCCAGGGCTCCCGTTTCCGACCCTTGCCGTCTCCATCGCACGGCTACTCGTCTAGCTACGTGGATCCGGCTTATGCACCCCACCTGTCTCTCTTTGCAGCTACACTAGTGGCTAAACTGTGTTTCAGAGTAGCCAAAGTGGTGATGATGGAGGGCAAAAACGCGGAAATACAGCTCTACGGACACGCAAACGCCCCGAGCTACACCCTACCACCCTCCAACACCTCTGATCGATCATCTCTGCTCCCCACACGACGATCGCAAAGTTTGTTTTTTCGTTAGCGCTGCATCTGCAACAAGGTTAAGTTACGACAGGCCTGAGCAGTAACGTCTTATAAGCGGAGGTGTCCGCTGAGACCATAGCGGTATTGGACTAGGAGCAGTAACGGCACTGTGTGGAGGTGAACGACACGACACGATACGATATACACGAGGCAACGCGATACTCACACGACACTCGGCACCCAACACGTCAGCATCAAAACACTCGCTTAGCTGAACCTCTAAAAGCACTCGACATTCTTGCTTGAGACAGAAACACATTTTCCTCGGCGTCACTCGGTTTTCTTCGAAAACCTCCTAACGCCTCCTTCGTCATGTCCGGCCAAATGACCCCCCTGGACAATCTCCTTGCCCTCCTTCCTAAACTCTTTGAGGGCAACGGAAACCTCGCTACAGTCACATCCCTCCTCCCTTCAGGCCTCCTAGAAACAGTCCTCAACTCGCCCTATGGACCGGCACTGGTGGATATACTCAACTCACAGACCGGAAACCGGCCACTGGAGTACTCGGACCGTCTCCTGTCCATCATGCCTATTCCCAGATGGGCATGGACAGGTACTGGAGTTGCAAAGGTGGTCAAAATGGCCCACCAGGTTGTGGGTAACGAGCTTCCTAAAAACGTTGTCAATCTCGTCATGACCACCCAGTACAACATTTACGGCAACTTCCCCACAAAAAGCGACATTGCTCCTTCAGCGGTGTTTGTCGCAGTCAACGGTATTCTCATGATTGCCCACTTTTACATTTTCGCACGAGGATACGCCCGAAACCACCGCTTTTGGCCGTCTTTCGGCCTGGGATGGCACTGCATCATGAACATGCTCGGGTTTGGTATGCGTATCGGATGGGCTAACAATGTGCTCAACATTCCTCTAGGTATCGCATCGACCATCATGATTGTCGTGAGTATCGTCTACGTCAACTCCATGAACTTGCTGTTGGCCCATCGTATTCTCACATTCAGACACCCGGAAACAGGTGATGCCACGTGGTTCGGTTGGGCCATGATCGGCGTCTATCTGGTTATTATTGGAGTCATTGTCATGGCTGTTATCGCCCAGGTTGTCATTTTCCTCTACTTTTTGGACTACACTCACTGGAGACAAGCCACTGGAGCTATGCAGGCTGCTTCTGTTCTGGCTACACTTGTCGCCATCGGTGGAGTATTCCTCATTGCTCTGGCTTACGTGCTTCCCCGAGGAGCTCTGTCTCTTCACCATGATGATCGACGACGACTTCCTGCCTCCAACATTGAGTCCTATGGAATCTTTTACTTTCCTCCAAAGTACTCTCAGGTTCTGCAGTACCAAGCCGATCCTTCTGCGAAAATCGACTCTGGTAAGCTGGCTGCTCGAGTCATCAACGGTAGAAGCCTGGGTTCCTCTGCTGTCATTATCATCATCACTTCTCTCTTCCTCACTACCACTGCTGCTATGCGATGTGCCACCTGTTTCTTGGGTGAGCGATGGAGTTTGAATGTGGCTCCCATCTACGGAAACACGCTGTTCTACATTGGATTTGGACTCTTTGAGACCATCGCCAACGTCATCTTTTTGGTTGTGCGAATCGACCTCAGATTCTACATTCCTGACTGGCCTCTCAAGGGCACTGGTCCTCTGACCATCAAGCCGGGTACTATGGAGATTATGACCGACCCTTACCACCAGAGAGGTGCTCCTGATGAGAAGCACTTTGAGAAGGCCCACTTTGAAGAGGTGCAGCCTCCCATGCCTACTTATGGAGCCACTTATGGTCCTGTCTCTTATGCTGGTCTGTCTCCTGAGGTCATGGCTGCTGCTAACGCTATGAACACCACTCCTGGAGTTATTCAGCAGCGTGAAGATGATGCTGAACGAGCCGCTGAGAAATCAGTCAACCCTCATACTGCTTTCTCTGAGGCTACCAATCTTCCCGCTGATTCTGAATTCGTCGACCCCATCCCTGCCATGCCTGAAAAGAAGCTCAAGCACTCTCCTGAGCTCCGAGAAGCTACTCTGCCTCATCTGGTCAGCCTTGGAAGCATGCCTGGAACCCCAGGTATGGATGCTGCCACCTTTGGAGCTCTTCCTGCTGCCACCCCCATGGCCATGCCTACCGTCACCGGCACTCCCATGCCCACTCTTCCTGCCATCACCACTGCTCATGAGCCCTCTTTCGCCCAGCTGCAGCGTGAGCGACTGGATAACCCTACTCCCTCACTTCCCGAGATTGCATTCCCCCCTACTCCTTACCAGATTCGAGCCGTGACTCCTGCTGCCTTCCCTACTCCTATCATCTCTCCTGCTACTCCCCAGCAGTTCCCTGAGGCTCACTTTTCTCGAGTGAACACGCCTATGGAGAGAGGTTTTACGCCGGTAACCAGAGGTTTCACGCCGAAACAGGATCTCAGTGAACCCACTTATGGAGTGCCGTATGCTGAGAGAGTGAGCATTCCCTCACCAGTGCATGACTATGATCCTCATTATAGCAAGCCTTATGAGGAGCCTAGGGATGAGTTTAGACATTCAAACAGCGAGTAGACGAGTAGCGCAGCTACGAGTCTACTTTTTCCCTTGTAGCTACTCGTCTAGAGCCGGAAAAATCGATTTCAGCATTTTTGTCGATTTTTTGACGATTTTGAGTGTGACCTCTACAGACGTTCGCGACCACAGTCAGTGTCGCCTCACAATATTTATTGGATCAATATCCTAACCTTCTTGTATTTTAATTTTACCTTCAATGACTTAATCTCTCCAACTAGCCCTTCAGTAGACCTGGATATCAAGATATGCCTTGACTGGGCTGACCTTAAAATTGTGCGCATGTCATTTTGAGTGACAATTGATGACAACAGAATATAATGTACTTGTTTACCCAAAACACGCCGCCCGTGGCTTGTTTTTGAATCTGTTTGCGGCTTAACAACCCGCAGCTCCTTGTGCTCTTTGTTATAATTAATCGCACAACCTATACTTGTGCTCGTTCTGTGGGGTACGATAAGCGAGCGATGACATAGTTGACGTTAGTTGAGAGCTAACTAACGGAGGCTAAAGTAGCGCCTATGGACAAGGAATGCACGGAATGTAGATAACTCGACATTACCAGAGGCCCTGTACATACCAGGGTAAGACCACATCTAGGCTCCACCCTGGTACCTGGTCAAAGCAGATTCCAGCTGCTGCTGAGACTCTCGTCTCACTCTGATACCAGTTAGACTACATTCCTAATTGGCGCTAATTTAGTGTGACCATAGCTTGGTAATAGCAGACACTTATAGCATAATTCAATCCAAGCCAGACCAGAACCTCACTGTGGAGGTTATAACCTGGACTCAAACAGTTGTGTATACAACAACCACAATCTGCAGTCCAAACAATCAGTGCCAAACAAACAACCAATAGTCTTCTATAGTATCATACTTCGACCTTTCCCATTCCACTTCCGTCCACCTCGTAAACATCCCTCACGCCCAAACAGGAAAGTCCCCTTCTGGAAGGAGCTTGTGAGTCTGGGGTATGGTACAGGGGTGCAGCCAATCAACACCACCCACTTTCTCTAGTTTTCTCGGATCCTGGGCCGAGTCTAAGTCCACGCTAGCGTGCTGTCAGTCCATTCCACTTTAGCGCCGTGGAAAGTGAGTGCCGCATTAGCCCCTCTCTGTGCAGTGGTGTAGCGCAAAGCACTCGGTAGTCAGATCACTGTGCTAGCAGGTCAGTAGCAGATCTGCCTTGCTTGGTACGTGGAGATAGCCCTGGAAGTGCAGATTCAGACCATATAGGTATCGATGGGACTACTATCTTCGTCGTCACACTACGTTGTGCTGCCTTCTCCTGCTTTAACCTGTTGCCTCAATCGTTTCTTTATGTAATTTCACGTCAATCTACAAAGACCAGCACTAGTTTAGCGCGGCAGCTAGGAGACATAATATCGGCCCAAGAGCTGCCACGGTCTTTTGCACACAAACGTCCGACATCCGGCGCGCACACACAAAGCCTCCGACGCACAAAAACGCCCAAATCGCCCCCAAAAGGCTTGACTAACTCCGGCCTGTGCAAGCCACTGTAACCAGATGCAACTCTGCAAACGAGGACAATCGCAAGACCGTATAGCTAGCCACAGACACGTCTTTGTGCTCCCATGTGGTACGTTAGGGCGGGCTAGAAAGAATGCTGGCCGACTGAGAGAAAAAAAACGTCTGCGTATTGTGGGCGCGAAGGCGTAGCAAGTGCACTAAGTAGTTGACAATAGACCTTAAGGGTACTTAGTTGTAGAGGCATAACCATAAGTGTATTCGAGAAGAAGGAGACAAGAGTAGAAACAACACAAGTACAGCAATAAATGTACAAAATCACTCATTTAAACGCGGTTATGTACTGCTACATCTCACAAGCACTCACACGACGAAGCTCGTACTCGCGGCTCACGTGACACTAGCTTCCCACTACTTTAGCACCGTAACGGCGCCCAACGGTGATGAGATAAATGTGACATGTCGAAACCACTAACCATCTTATAACTGCCTATAAGCACTTATCTGGTTTCACAAGGTCACCAACCCCCACTCACGGCGGATATAATGACCCTGGATTAGATCAAAACGGTTGAGTTAATATCAGAATGAGTCAAAGCCGAGATCCGAGAGTTGGCCAATAATGCTCCGATTAGAAAACCAGAAAGTGCAAAAGATTTGTCTCTTCTCGCTGATTCCAACCATCCTACCGAAACCTCTCCTATACTCCCCACCACCCCACCACCCCACTGACTCATATCTCTCCCCCGGCTACTGACGGAAAGCTAAACTTTATGTTGTTAAAAACCTCCCAAATCTGAAATTTCAACTTTCAAACCCACCACAATGACCCAGCTAACTCCCCTGAAAGCCGACAAGCTCGAGATCACTCTCAACAAGTCCCCCAAGCAGTTCGACTCGCCCAAGGACCTCGCCCCCAACTCCTCCACCGACTACATTCTCCAGGTCGACTACACCGATGAGGCTGGCTGGACTGCTCCTCGAATCGAGCCCTTTGGCCCTCTCCAGATCGATCCCACCGCTTCTGTGCTCCACTACGCCGTTGAGTGTTTCGAGGGTCTCAAGCTCTACAAGAACAAGGCCGGCACTAAGCTGATCCTGTTCCGACCCGAGCTGAACATGGCTCGACTTAACGACTCTTGTGAGCGAATCGGCCTGCCCCGATTTGACGAGGCTGAGCTGCTCAAGTGTCTGATTGAGTACGTCAAGCTGGAGGGCCGATTTGTCGCTCCCGGCGGCTTCATTTACCTGCGACCCACCGCTATCGGCACCAACTCTGGACTCGGTCTCAAGGCCCCTACTGCCGCCAAGGTCTTTGTCTGTGCTACCATGATGCAGGCCTGGAACGCCGAGCCTCTCAAGCTGTACTGCTCCGACCCCAAGGACGCCGTTCGAGCCTGGCCCGGAGGATTTGGATACGCCAAGCTCGGAGCCAACTACGGACCCACTCTTCAGGAGAACTCCAAGGCCGTGGCTGCTGGCTACCACCAGGTGCTGTGGCTGTACGACGAGACCAAGAAGACCGTGACTGAGGCTGGAGGCTCCAACTTCTTTGTGGCCATCAAGAAGAAGGACTCTGACGAGGTTGAGCTCATGACCTGTCCTATTGCTACCAAGCTCATTCTGCCCGGAATCTCTCGACGATCTGCTCTCGAGTACCTGTCTGAGAAGCACAAGGGTACCAATGTTACTGTCCACGAGCGAGAGTTTGGTATTGACGAGATTGCCGAGGCTGCCAAGGACGGCAGACTGGTCGAAGCATTTGCTATTGGAACTGCCTTCTTTGTCGCTCCCGTTCAGGCTATCCGAACTGCCGAGGGTGAGGTCATCAATGTGCCTCTGTCTCAGGGCGAGAGCGGAGACTTTGCTGCTGACGTCAAGGCTAAGCTCATGTCTATTATGTACGGAGAGGAGGAGAGCGAGTGGGCTGTTACTATGGACTGTTAAGCGAACGAGCAGAAGTTTAACAGCTGAGACAGTGCAGAAGCATGAAGCACAATACGTAGTATTGTTCTGAATGCTGAGGCACTGCTCAAAGCTGTGTTTTACCGTTTCTGCTACAACCAACAGCTTAACCCAGCTACGAAAACAGCTTAGATAAAAGCATTAGAGCACAGAGAGTGCATGAGTAAATAGAGTGAATGAATTGAAGTTAACATGACCAAGGGAAAGAACAGTAACAACTATGATACAACGGGCACTTCAACTTCGTGAAGATTGAACAGCTGCTGTATGATCTAATAGTATACACTACGGTGATATTATATAGATAATGATTGCAAAACAATGTTAGGCAGTCCCGCTTTACTCACCTAAGCGTCTGGCTCGTCACTGCCTTTGACTTGTCGGTACAACAGTAGTGCTGTTAAAGAGAGAGCCAGGATACAAAAGCTTCAAAGACTTGAAAACACCTGTGGGATAGAATATCTAGGCTTTATAGAGTCATTTGATTAAGTGTACATGGTACTGGCTAAGCTTACAGTTGAATTCTTAGTCCTATAATTAGAGTGCCCAACCACTGACAAACAAAATCGCCAAATGGAGGCTTAGGCAAGAGATTATTATAATTTCGGAAAGCTCTTCATCAATATAATACATTTTTCAACTCCCTTAACTTTTTTGGTTTCTATTTATACACTCAACAGGCTTGATGGCTCGTTCAAAGAAAGCATGAGAAATCTCCAAACATACCTGGTCGGGGAGATTAGCATTCTAAGCTGTATATTGAGACTTAATTAACTCTGATCGATGGATCTGTACTCTTAAACGATCTTTGCCATCTTTATATAGCCATAATTGGACCCTTAGTATAGGCCTTGTTTAGACTGGAAGAAAAAAGACCTTTTTATTTACAATATTTTACAGATTAGTAATTTTTCTGATAGTAAAGAACCCACAGGTTCAGATTTGAGCACTTTCCACTGTCAGTATATTTTTGCTGTGTCTTAGTGATGTATCCATTTTCGCTAAAATTACTCAAAAGTAGAGAGCAATTTGGAGGCTTAAACTTTTTTTTAAAATTAGTAGATTCTAATAATGACATTTGTATACGTCTCATTAACTATATTGTTTGGTTTTATTTTCCATCCATATTCATTTGAGCATTCCATGGCCCTCCAAAAGCTACCCCTTTTTGATCACCTCAAAAACAAAACTCTTTCTACACACTCCAAAACTGCATAAAACCTAAATTTCAAACCCCCAACCAACTAAAAAGACCTCTATAAACACAACTAAACCACCCAAATATCTCTCACACCTCTGCTCGTCGATTTCCGCGAAAAAAATGGAAATTCAGATAGTAGTGGCCACGTTTTCCAAAAATTTAACAAATCCGCAATAGTTTAGTGGCTAGAATTTCCGCCTGTCAGGACATCTGTTCAGCACGCGGGGGACCGGAGTTCAATTCTCCGTTGCGGAGGTTTGGTTACGGCCATATCCTGGTGAAAATACGGCTTCCCGTCCGATCAGCCATAGTCAAGCACCAGAGAGCCTAGTTAGTATTGTAGTGGGAGACCATACGAGAATCCTGGGTGCTGTAATCTTTTTCCACTTTTTGCGAAGCAAAAGTGGGAATATTTTTGCCACAGCGAGCCCTTAAGAAGCTTTGTTTTTTGTTACTTGGGTTACATTAGTTAGCATTTGTTGAAGAATGAAGTCCTTAGTACAGTCCATAATTCATGTCATCTATTCATATCTATTAGCCATCGCGTGAGTTCAACAGTACCTACGTAGAAGCAGCAGGCTCAACTGCATCAGCCTTGGGAGCCTTGTCCTTCTTCACCTCCTTCTCTCTCGGCTTTTTTAACCGGTAACTATAATCATCTCCGTTCTTGGTGATATATCTGACCCACGGGAGAGATCTATACTTCAACGTAGGCTCATTGACCTTGAGATACCGCACCTGCAACCCCGACATTGCGTAGTAGGGAATTTCAAACGTCACCTGGACGGGAATCTGGCTCTGAGGAGTGTTATTTAGATGCAGCAACTCCGACAGCGATTCTCCTTCTTCTTCAGTCCGTGACACAGAAATTTCAGCCTTCATGGAAAACTCCTTTCCTCCACCCTGGAGCTGTTTGATCTTCCATCGAATGGCATTTCTCTCAGGCATATACACCACCGTACCGGCTGTTGCTCTGAAACGCGGCGAAGTGGCATCTGGAGGCACAGGTACAAACACCTCCACGTCGTTAGCAGTGGATCGTTTTCTGAACTGCGATTTGAGCTTGACTGCGATCAACAAACGAGTGTTACCCTTCTTTTCGACGTCTGTAGTGACCAGAATGAGAGGTCGGTTTCGTGCCGCGTAATTTCGTACCTTCTGCCCCTCTTCTTCCTCTGCATGGTCTTCTTCAGCGTTCGCCAAGTTCAGTCTGTAGCTCATGAGCTCGAATTTACCGTCCGGAGGAATAAACGAGATTTGACGATCGACATTGAACTTGGACAGCTCAACACACTGGTGGAATCGCACGTCTTCCATTTCCACAGTCTTTGAACGCGGTTTTTTGTGAGAAGCAGCTCCACTGGCAGCCAGTTTATGTTCCAGCATTGCCTTTTCGTTGAGTCCGAGCCGCAATTCAGGCATTCCGGATAAATATGAAGTGACATTGACCTTGCCCAGAATCTCATGTCTCACCACTCTATCGTTGGCATAAAGCAGATTGACACTCTCAACAACATCCAAAAACAGCTCGTTTTTCTTGTACTGCAGTCCAGTCGGTCGCCAAGAAATCTTACTCGTTGTATGGGTGGCCACGTCGATATCAGCCGAGTTTCCAGGCTCTTCTCCCACTGCAGCATTGACCAAGTCTCCCACCTGTCCCAGTAGCGATTTATGAGCGTCCACAGTGATGTACTCTTTCAGGATACCTGCGTCAGTGATTTGAGGTACTCCAAAGTCCATCATTTCGTCAAGCAGCTCGTAGATAAGCACAAAGTTGTCCTGGACCGACTCAGCATGAAGCTGTTCAAAGTAGGACGTCAGGACAGTGGCCAATTGAGAAAGGAAAACAAGGGTTTCCATGGAATTGCAGCTGGCACGTGGACTCACAGCCACCAGAATCACAGACCCGCTTTCCATCCACATGTAGTGGATTCCACGGTCCTCTAGCACTGGAGGAGCCACATTGCCGTTTTGCTGAGCTGTTTGAATGAGACCGGGTAGATCCGAAATACAGCCGAGCGGCACGTCGCCGCGGTAGTTACGGCTTAAGAGCGGCTTGAACGACGGGTCCAAGATGAAAAGCGCCGAGATCATGTTGTGGTGGACAGTATGTAGACACGTTATGCATGATGGGGTGAAGTTAGATTGGCTTAGTAAGGGGCATGGTGGGGGAAGGGCATTTGCGGGTCAAACAGGGTGGTTTATTAGTATACAGAGTCGGGGGAGTACGACAGTGTTTTTATTTTTCAAATATATTGGTTTTGACCGAGTTGGTGTGGTTGTCTATTTTTAACAAAAGAGTGAAATTTGGACGACAAAAAAACTAAGGTTATTTGGGACTTCTGTTAGCTACTCTCAACAGCCTCTCTATAAAGCTGAATCAACTCAGCCATACGGAAATCAATAGCCGTCAGTTTATCGAGATATCCCGTCTGAAGCACCACCTTTGTCGTCGTGTAATGGTTCTCAAACCACACATGGTGCCTGAGCGGCTGTGAAATGGCCATCACATCAGTGATAAACTGCGTGGTCTGCTTGTAGTTTTTGAATTTCACGTCCATGCTCAGTTTGGTCGCTTCTCCAGGCTCACACGCGCTTCCATCTGTCTTTGTAGCGTTCCAGCTGCTCAAATAGGCCAGATACGCCGTCTGATCTGAAGGACTAAGAGGCTTGAAAATCTCGGCCTTGTCATCGCTCAATTGGACGAGTTTGAGAGCAGCTGAACGGGTCAGGAAGGTCACAGGCGTGGTAGGGAGGTGGGACGAGGCTAGTTTTAGTGGCAGCATGTTTGTGATTGTGTGAGTGTGTGGAGTTGTGTGGTGGTGGTTATGTCAACAATTTGTTATCGCTGTATGGTGAACTTTATCTGAGGAGAGAAGAAGGCATCAAGATGTGTAATGAGGTGGCTAGAGGTGAATGGGACATGCCATCAACAAGGTAATTCGATTGATGGTGATTTTGGCTCAAATGGAATATAGCCAAGTGCATTTGGAGAGTGCTACTATAGTCAAGTAAATGGAGTATTTACTTAGGACAGTTTGTTTAGCCATATTCCTACCTCGGACCCTGTTTCAGAGCAGTGTCTTAGAAAAGCTGCACCGGATGAATATGAAATGCAAGGTAGCAGCTAATCAGAGCACACTAAAACCACCAATAAACCATAGAAGACCATAGAACAATACACACCCTCCTACACACACATCTCCACTGCCCACTGACCCTCTTTAAGTTCCTTACTAAGACTCTGGTAACGGCTCGGAACTCTTTCTTTCTGCCACCGGAACCACGCGAAAACTTTGAAACGCGTAAGTTTCATCTTGGAGGTTGCCGTCGGTCGTTCAGTTGCCACACTGCAAACCCTATCGTGCGGAACACTCAACGTTTGCAGTTAAAATAGACGAGAGTTCGGGCAGGTACTGACGGGCAGAAGTAAGGGTCTGGGCCGAATATCCATCGATGAGGGGAGCGAGAGCAAAATTTGAGTCTGATGAGGTGCAACCGGAAAAGACCTCAATTGGGGGTTCTAGAGGGGTAGCAAGTAAATGGAGGGTACCATTGGAATCGTCTGGACCTGGGGATTCCAATGAAGTCATCGGAATGTCTGTAGCTTTGACGGAGCGCGAGGAAAATGCTTTTCAGTGATGTTGCCAGTGTAGGCCGATAGAAGATAACCTATTGGAGGAGCTTGAACATGTCTATGGGGTTATTTCCTTCTACCCTGGTACCGGTACTTGTCGTACTTGCAGTCACTCAATATTCCGTATATGCCTGAGTTCGTTTAGATATCGCTTCTGCAGTGTTTAAACGCAGGGACGTATTTTCAGTCTCGAGGATTCCGATTTACGAGTGTTGAGACATGCTTGCGTATGGACGCTATATATACACTACAATTACCACTATGTCGTTCAATTGCCTAAGATCCCCTCGGCAATAGTCGGTTGTCGATATCATTTTTTTTTTTTTATCGGAATCCGCAACTCACTTTTTCAACCTGAGCCAAACGGACCTGGGGTAATAACAGAAGAGCAAGTCCGACATGAGATGGCCATACAATGACAGTGAGCAATTGCCCCGAAACTGACCTGAAACAAGACGTAATATGCCATTGTTTGAGTGGCCCTTTCAAACCCGTATATGTCCATTCCTGACATATTATTCAAGTGCCTTTCACTCCGCCTCTTACCGCCCCATGAAAATCTCCTCAAGCCTCCTTTTGTTTCAGCTGCAGTGCAACATGTGGTTTCGTAATTCAAAGCAAGGAGGCGCTAGGTATGCAAAGATAGGGGTGTATGTGGCCGTGAGTGAAGAGGTGGTGGTACAGGTACAAGTGCAATTCCAGCGATCCAATAATTCCATTGAATCATTGGTTTTTATGGCAGTCTCAGATCATTTACACTCACAGTTTCACTTAGTTTTTGGTTTCTCATTCACACTTTTTCAATGTCAACCTCCAACGCCTGTCCCTCTGACGTCATGCTCTGCATTAAAACGGCCCCAGCCTTGTTTAGGTTGGTCGTACGAGTCAAGGAGTGGGTAAAGGAGAGGTGTGGATATCACCTTTGGTCTTGCTCAGAAGAATATATTTACAGTCAACTTGGGGCTTACCACTGTCTTAGTTTTACTGGATTTCTTAGACATGGTTTTTTCTTAAACGACTGTTTGCTGTGGCTCTTTAGCCAATCTGTTGTTGGGGTAACCACAGAGTTACTACTGAACTGGTAACGTGTTACCAACACACCCGCCGTTTAATATCCCGTCTCTACACTCTCCTGAGTGTCTATTTTTGTACAAAGAGCGGAATGTATTTTTTTCAATTTTTTTTTTGACAGAAGAACAAGGAAAAAGTGAAACAATAGATCTGATATGAAGCAAAGGCGGTCTTGTGCAGGAGCGGAATATGTACAAAAAACCGAGCTTTTCAGTGTTGCAAGGCGTTTTTGTGTGATTTCACTAATCTGTGCAACCTCACTATCTCTCCTCGAGCGATTGCTTGCTGGCCAGCCGCACTTTCTGTATTGTAGTTTGGTGTCTTTCGTGAAGCAAATTTTGGTTTGAAAAGTGAAAAAGTAATGAGCTGGACAAAGTTTGTGGTTGCACTAGGAGAGCAAAAAGTGGATGTGGAATGCACCGAAATGGATGGAAATTTTGGGAAAATGGAGAGCGGACTCGTGGGTCCATTTCTACTCACTTTGAGGCCAATATACCCGGTTCTACCCCCCCAAAACCCGACCTTAGAGAAACCAACGTTAACAGTTAGGGCCGGGAAGTCACTAATTTTAGACGACGATCTGATCGGAGCTAACGCGTATGAGATGCGGGTTTGAGGTGCAGTATAGAGAGAGGGAGGGGGCAGGAGGCACTGAAAAGCAGCCTCCTCAATACTGTACTGTACTGTATAGAACGGTACACTAGTCGCATAGGTCCCACACACATATATATATTTCCCAGCTCACCTCCCACTGCTGATCAACGTTTACTTTTTGCACTACAGTATCACAATACACCCCACGCTTGTTCTCTACCTTAAACGCTAAAGGCTAAAACATGGTGATGCAGTAAGCAGTCTCTTTTCAAATAGCCAACATTTATAATACAACCACACGCTCTCTCTCTCTACTGCACACACAACAACCATGGACGACTTGGAAAAGGGTCCCCTCGACTCGCACGAAGAGGAGCTCTTCGACTCCAGCTCCACACACACAAACCCGCCCCAGCTACCACCAGCGGTTGCTATGCCAAATGTCTCCCGACAGACACAAAACCCGTACCAACACATTACCCACGAGCCTCTGAACGACACAGTACAGGCTGCTGGCACCCACGCCATCCACGGCTACCCTGCATCGCTAGCCCCGACTTCTCCCGCCTCCATTCAACCGGAAGACGGGTTCCATGCTCACCCGTTGAACCATGTGGAGACGACAAACACATACGCCACTGCGGCTCAGGTGCCTCGACCACCTCCGATCGACACGTCGGTCGCCAACGAAAAGACTGGTTTGATGCAGGCAGAAAACGAGTCGTCTTCGGAAGATGACGCGCCCCAGGAAAACCTGCAGCAACGTATCGAACGTATGGCTGCTGGCACAGAGCCTGGAGGAAACCAGGTGCGACGAACGGCTTCGCGGAGCTCGAAACGCCGCGGAAGCAACTCCTCCAACGCTACAGGGCTGTACCGGTCGAAAACTAACGGCTCGTCTAGAAGTTACAGGAGTCATCTTGGAGAGGAGACTCGGGCTACTGGACGAAGACGGTCCAACTCTACGTCTCAACAGCCCGGTTCAGCGGTGCCTCCTAGTGCATCCACTAACCAGCCCATGGACGAGTTCCCTCTGGGTCTAGGTATCACTCGACATCAAACCAACGCCACTACTCATACGACTGGCAGCACAGAGAAGGAGGGGGCAGAGGAGCACGAGAAGCCAAAGGTGTCTCAGGTGCTTGAGACGGTGTTTGAAGACTCGGACGCGGACTCCACGGACTTGCCCGAGATTGGTGATGTTATGGAGGGTATCAGAGACGAACATGGAGTGGAGACTACAAATCACTCGCTTCGACCTGAGGAGAAGGAGGACAAACTGGCCACTGGAGTGCGACGAGGCTACCATGCTCTCCAGAAAGGTACCATGGGATCCACTCGACCCACCGAGTTCAAGATTATCGTCAAGGCTCGATCGTACATTCGGTACCTCATGCAGCTGTCGATTTTCACCCGATGTTTTGTTTTCTGGCTGCCTCTGGCTATTGTCTTCTTCATCCCTCTGTCTATTGGAGCCTGGGGTCAGCCTGATGCCCGACTTGGTAACGTTCGACTGTCTTGGATTTTCATTTGGGTTGAAATCATGTGGGGATCTCTGTGGATTTCGAGACTGGTGGCGCATGTGGTGCCTAACGTCTTCAGAGTCGTTGCGGGTATCATTTCACCTACCCTGAAGCGATTCACCACGATCGTTTGTGCGGTTGAACATGCCATCACTCTTGTCCTGTGGGCTTTCTGTTCTTGGATCACTTTCATGCCTGTGACTAAGATGAACCGTCTGGCAAACACCAAGGAGAACGGCAGTGCCGAGAAGTGGCAAAAGAACTTTTCCAACGTTCTCGTGTCGTGTCTCATCACTTCCATTGTCTACTTGTTTGAGAGAATCTTCATCCACTTCATTTCCGTCTCTTTCCACAAGACCCAGTTCGCCAACCGTATCCGGGACAACCGACTGGCCATTTCTGTGCTTGTCAAAATGCTCGATGCTGCCTACATGGTGTTCCCCCAGTTTTGTCCCGAGTTTGAGGAGGAGGATGTGACTCTTGCTGGAGGTCTGCTTTTCGCTACTACCCGAAAGATGGACGATCGACTCAACCGACGTATCCAGCAGGCTGTGCAGAACGAGGGCACCAGACGGTTCTTTGGAGGACTCAAAAAGGCGTCTCGGTCTATGGGAGAAGCTGCACGTGAGGTCATTGGACGAACGGCAGGTACTGCTGCGTCTTCTGAGAGTATCGTGATGGAGGCTATGAAGTCTCGATCGACTGCCCGAATTCTCGGAAAGCGAATCTGGATGTCTCTGGTGCTTGAGGGACATGACTCTCTGACTGTTCAGGATGTCATTGATGTGGTTGGAGAGCACTCTCGAGATGAGTGTGAGGCTGTGTTTGCTGTGCTGGACCAGGACGGTAACGGAGACCTTACTCTTGATGAGATGTCTGCTGCCGTCACTCAGATTTGTCACGAGCGAAAGTCCATCTACAAGTCTCTCAAGGACGTGGACTGTGCCGTCAAGAAGCTGCATCATATTCTTGTTTTTGTCGTGCTGCTCATTTGCGTGATTATCTTTGTTGGTATGCTTTCCCCCTCTGTTGGAGCTGTTCTTGCTACTCTTGGTACCACTCTTTTGGCCTTCTCGTTCGTCTTCTCCACTACTTGTCAGGAGATTCTCTCGTCGTGTGTGTTCTTGTTTGTCAAGCATCCTATCGATGTGGGAGATCGAGTTGATATCGCCGATGTTGGTTACCATGTGACCGCGCTCTCTCTTCTGTACTCGACCTTCACTCGAACAGATAACGGTAAGCTTGTGCAAGCCCCCAACTCACTCCTCAACACTCTCTGGATCGGTAACGTTACCCGATCAGGACTCCAGTCTGACCCTCTGACCTTGATTCTTGGCTTGCCCGAAACCTCCACTGAAGACATTGACGAACTTCATCGTATGATCGACCAGTTTGCTCTCGACAATCCCAAGGACTACAAGCCCAAGCCCTGGTTCCAGGTGTCCGGTTTCGAGGACCTGGACCGAATCTCCGTCACCATCAACATTACCCATCGGTCCAACTTTGCTGATATCCCTCTCTGGGGATACAGACGAACCAAGTTCCTCAAGTATGTTGCTCAGTGTGTGCGAGAGATTCCTCTGTATGTTCCTCGACGAGAGGACACGTACTCGGACCCAGCCAACTCCATGTTCCTCAACTCCAACCCTCCTGGCATTCCTGGCTTGCTGCAGTCCCGAAACGACTCCAACAAGAGCCCCAGTGGAGATACCTTCACGGAGCTGTCGGATGGACGCAAGGACCGATCCATGTCCCACAAGTCGTCTCGATCCAACCGATCCAACCGGTCTTCTCGAGGCAGAGGAGACCGTATGGATATCCATGGCGAGGCTCCTACCTGGAGAAATCGTATCCGACCTGGTTTGCGGGTTATCGATGAGTCCGAAGATGACGATTATGCGGTGCAGAGTGACTCTTCAGACGACAATGAAAACACTCTGGAGGAGAAGGGCAATACCCATGCCACTGGAACTGAGTCCAAGACCTCGGTTCAAAACAGATTCAAAAATTAGCCTGTCAAGGCCTTCATCTAGTCTGAGATGTATGTCTCAGCTAGCTTATATATATTAGCATTACATCATTTAGAATATGTCGAGGGAGTGGGTTGTAGCTTGTAGCTTTGTACTAATAGCCATAATGATGCAGGCTCGGTAGTTTATGGCGTGTGTAGGTCTGCTGTATGAGGGCAGGACTTGTAGCTACGGTGTTAAAGTGACTGCCTGTCTTCCTTTGAAAGCTCTCAAGAAGCGTGTCTTTCTAAAGTCTGCTTGAAGTAGAACCCAGCTGCACCACCAAAACACGTATAATAGAATAGCAAGATCTAATCACGTGATATACAGATTTTCCAGCTTGAAAAATACCCATTTTTGTTTTTCACATTTCCGTTTTCATGGCTCCCACCTTCACTCTGCTCTTTTTAAGGCTGGCTGGTGCACCTGCAGGGCCAGGCTGAAGCCAGCAGCTCTGTCATAAAGTGGCAAAAGTTTGGGGAAAAACACCAAACAAATCACATTCCCATACTCCTGACACTCACGTGATCACAACCATCTAATTATCTCCCCGATATCACGTCTCCTCGTCATTCCACCCTCACCCTAACCGCAACTCTAACACACGAAACTCATTTACGCGTTCGACACGTCTGAAAAATTCCTACATCTGCATCATCACACACAACATGGGAATCAAGGGTCTGAACAAACTGCTGATGGAGCACTGTCCCGGCGCACTACGGTCGTCGGAGATCAAAAACTTTGGAGGCCGAAAAGTCGCCATTGACGCGTCCATGTCTCTCTATCAGTTTGTCATTGCTGTGAGACAGGCTGACGGTCAACAGCTGACAAATGAAAACGGAGAAACCACTTCCCATCTCATGGGTATGTTCTACCGAACGCTGCGAATAGTGGACAACGGAATCAAGCCTGTTTACGTGTTTGACGGTAAGCCTCCTGTACTCAAGGGAGGAGAGCTGGCCAAGCGAAAGGAACGAAGAGATGAAGCTATCAAGAAGATTGAGGAGCTTAAGAAGCAGGTGGAAGATGGAGAAGAAGGCGAGGATACTAAAGAGGCTATGGAGGAGGTGTCGAGGTTTGAGAAGCGAACTGTTCGAGTCACTCCTGAACAGAATGCAGAGGCTAAGAAGCTGCTTACTCTGATGGGTATTCCTGTTGTGGAGGCACCTTGTGAAGCCGAAGCCCAGTGTGCCAAGCTAGCTGAGGCTGGAAAGGTCTACGCTGCTGCTTCAGAGGATATGGACACTCTTTGTTTTGGAGCTCCTGTTCTTCTCCGTCATTTGACCTTCTCTGAGGCCAAGAAGATGCCCATTTCGGAAATCAACTTTGCCAAGATCCTGGAAGGACTCAAGATGGACCATGCACAGTTCATTGACCTGTGTATTCTGCTTGGATGTGATTACGCAGACACTATTCGAGGAGTGGGTCCTCAGACTGCTCTGAAACTCATCAGAGAACACGGCAGTCTGGAGAAGATTGTGGAGCATATCGAGAAGAACCCCAGTGGCAAGCTCAAGGTGCCTGAAAACTGGCCTTACCAGGACGTCAGAGCTTTGTTGCAAGCTCCTGATGTGCTCAACTCCGCTGAGTGTGATATCAAGTGGAACAACCCTGATGTCGAGGGTCTGGTTGACTTTCTCGTCAGAGATAAGGGCTTTTCTGAGGACCGAGTACGAGCTGGAGCTGCACGATTGATGAAACAGGTCAAGGTCAAGCCTCAGGCCCGTCTCGATGGTTTCTTCAAGGTCATGCCCAAGGAGGGAGCTGAGAAGCGAAAGGCCGATGATAAGAAGACCAAGAAGAAGCCTGCTGCTAAGAAGGCCAAGAAGTAAGGAAAGACGACAATACAAGTAACATAATGCATTTATTATACTATTAAACTACAGCCAAAACTAAAAATGAGCATCATAACAGAGCAACATCCAGAGCACAATACTACAATTAGCTGTGTACTGTACATTATATGCTTCTTTGTTTGCGCCTCGAGAATGTACAGTACCTCGGCCATGTCTACTCCGAGGCAGATATACTTTTTTCCGAATCAAGGTTTCATTACAGGAACAAGATTATGGCCATAGAGAGCGATTCTAAACATATTGCAATGACTGAGTGACAGTAAAAATAAAGCCGATTGAGAGAAACGGCAAAAAATGGACGACACCGGAATCGAACCGGGGACCTCGCGCATGCTAAGCGCATGTGATAACCAACTACACCAGACGCCCTAAAGATGAAGATCTAGGTGGGTCTCTGCAGACTGCAGATGAAAAGCGCGAAAATTTGCGCGCGATTTTCGGAGCGAACCAGACATCTCAGAGGGTCCTGGGTAGTACGAGCGTGTAGCCAGAGTCTGGGAGTATCTATCGATCTACTGGGATCAACCAGGGGAGCATTTTTGGGCGCTCTGACGTGTTCTCTGACATGACCCATGTCACAACTTTAAAAAATCATGGTGGACCATCTGATCCCATCATTACAACACCAACTACAGCGCTCTACTAATAAACACTCTACACAACTGGCCTCATCGGACCTCTTTCTGACTGTACGCTCGGTGCTTGCGCACCTCGCTTATTAATATTACTAGCTAAAAAGCAATGCAAATAAATATATGCGAGGCTACTTGCCGACATTCTGCTTGCAGGAGGCAAAACTCTGGAGAGCCTTGAGGAAGACTCCGTAGGTGACGGCGTCGTTATCTGGCTGGTGATAGATTTCCGTGAGACGGATCTGCCACGGGGGAAAGCCCTGGAGGTCGAGCTGGGGCCCGAAGACGATGAGCAGCTCAGGCTCAGACACAACCAGCATGTTCATCTGCTCATCGATCACCTCGACGGTGATGTCACGGGGCTTGAGTTTCTTGGCGATGGCCAGCTCAGACAGAGTCTTGGTCAGCTCCACGAGACACTCTCGTCCGTCTTCCTCCGACAGGAGATGAATGGTAAGGTCATGCTTGTTGGATGCCTTTCGGTTTACCGTCTTGCCGTTGGACTCGCCGGAAGGATGGGCTGCTCCCGAATGGGGCACGTCGATCTTGATGGACGGCATCTCGGAGCCGTAGTATGACCGCATGCCCTCTTCCACCAGTTTGTACACGTCCTTGATGTTGTAGGACTTGAGGCAGCCGGTTCGCTCGTACACAGACAGCTGTTTGATGTCGGCGGTGCCACAGCACCAGGCTGCAATCTCCGAGATCTGTGCCACGAGCCCCTCCACTCCTCCTCCCTCTTCTGAGCCGTGCTGAAGGTCGACAATGACGGCCAGGTGGTCGGGCAGCTTACTCAGCTCTGCCACGTCATGGGCGATCAGCTGGGGCGTTCGGTTGTGGTGGTAGGAGATGGCGAGGCCCCGGATCTTGATTCTGTGGGCGACATATTGCACAAAGTGGACGACTGAGTAGCCCAGATGGAACACCAGCAGAACCGTGTGCAAAACGTGGAAACAGATGAACGACCATGGGTCTTGTGGCACAAACTTGGGGTTGGCCGACGAGGGATACAGCATCTGGTTGAGTCGGGCGAACATTGCTGTGTGTGTGTGTTGTGTAGTCACACTCGTCCAGTTGTCTGTGGAAGTTAAGTGTAAGGGTACAAACAAGGTTGATCAGAATATATTCTAAGGTTATGCCGTGAGGTGACACACAGAGTCACAAGGCGAGACACTACTTGTACGATACAAGTGTTAGGCAGTTTGTAAGCAACGAATAATTTTCTTATCCAGTAAATACCGAGCCCCGTTGCTTACTAATCCATTTCCTCATTTTATTTCCGTTACTTGTTGGCTGTTCGTTGTCCACCCCTGTCCCACTAATGCGTGTACATAGGATTACGTGAACGATGAAAAGGATGTGAAAAAAAAAATATCGACGGATAAGTGATTAGTGAGGTTGTCACATGCGTGAGTGTGAGATACAAACAATGAGTTTTTATGGTGACCTACAGTACTACTACTGTATAATATTGGTTATACTGTATACTGTAGCTGTTCTATGGCCTTCTAGACGCTTTTGGTTAGATGCTTGAGTGTCTTTAGACAGAAGAAAATAGACTGGCTGAATTAGGATAAGCTAAGAGAGGCTCAACAAGAGATGAGTACAAGAACTACACTGGAAGTAGCTCTTATGAGTATATTTGGACGCTGTAAAAGCGGATACTGGGTCTCTGAAGCTGGGTGTATCACTGGATGAAATATTTTTTGACTTTGGTCTGCGAATAGGGTGTTGATATGAAGCATGTGGGGTGCAGTGCTGACAATGCGAACAGTTTTAATGGAAAAAAAAAAAAAAAAAAAAAAAAAA